>JAOTRA010048996.1:0-20769 GCA_026260255.1 Pseudolaguvia tuberculata | reverse complement strand
CACACACACACACACACACACACACACACTCCTATGGACAATTTAGAATCACCAATCCACCTAATCTGCATGTTTTTTGGACTGTTGGAGGAAAAACCGGAGGAAACCCACGCAAGCGCAGGAAGAACATGCAAACTCTGCACAGAAAGATCCCGGCCCGGGATTTGAACCCGGGACCTTCTTGTTGTGAAGCGACTGTGCTATCCACTACACCACCGTGCCACCCGCACATCAGTGTTGTTAAGGTAATTAATCTGCAGGATGTGTTACCTGTTTGGCTCGAGCGGCTCCTTGGCCTTTTTGTGGAGGATTCCTGCTTCGATTCATGATGGCTGCTAGGACCAACCAAGCTGAAAGATAATAAAACTCTAAGTTGGTATGGTCATGTGACCATCTGGAGAGGTGTAGTTCAGGTAATAATAAATTAATATTTTACACTACATCAATGTGTAAATATGAAATATCAGCTATTTCACACACTTAGATAAAAATATTTTTAATGTCTCTTGTGGTTATAGTATAATAATCAACGTCTGGGTTATATTCTGGGTCAGAAAAGTTCTGACATTGAAGACTCCTTCCAAAAACAGGGTTGTGACCTCTTACTAAAATGTCTTAAAGAATGGTTAAAACACAAGACACTTAACATTCCATAGAATTCAGCTGATACTACTGTCTGAGCTTCTGTTGACGTATTACGCCTTCTAACCAATCAGATCAGCAAGTCTATCAACATTCTGGGTGTGTACAGAAAGGTTCTGGCCAAAGAAGTCATTCATTCATTTACTTACTTGCTTATTCCCTAATTTGGAATCACAAGGGTCCGCTGGAGCCTATCCCAGCACACATAGGGAGAGAGGTAGGGATACGCACTGGACAGTTTGCCAGTGCATTGCAGGGGACACATTGATTTACAACCACTTACACACACTCAATCCTATGGGGAATTTTGACTCACCAATCAACCCGATATAGATATTTTTGGACGGTAGGAGGAAACCGGAGTACACGGTAAACATGCAAACTCTGCACAGAAAGATCGCGAATCGAAGTCTAAAAACATAAGACTCTTTGATGACAGACTGTATCTAGTAGTAAAAAATATAAACCGTGCCAATTTCTAGAACTTTAATTATTATAGTAATTTGATAACAGCCTATGCACCTGCTTGACGTCACACCCATACGGTTATCTACACTTCCGGGAAGTGTCTCAAAGTATTCGAATTTCACAACATTTTTTAAACTTTGCATATATAACATAAAACCAAAATATTGTATATTTATATTACTGGTCTTGCTTGCGAGTCGTGTTACTGAAACTGGTAAGCAATAAGCATAAATACTATACTATACTATTCTATAAACCATATAATGATTCTACTATAAATTATTTGCGCAGTATATTATTCTACTATAAAATGATTATTACTAAATAAAACTCAAGAATCACAACATTAACTACACGAACTCCTCTATTTAGTGGTCTTATTAAAGAAGTAAGAACCCCTTTAAAATCCAGCCATTGGCGTAACTTAAACAAACAAAAACACGCTACGTTCACATCGACTTTTGTACAATCATACCTTCAACATGAAATTATGTCTTCCGTTAAGATTTACTGTGTATTTTTATATGACTTAAGTGAAATATTGCACCGTTCAGCAAACATTCATCTCTTCTACACCCCAGAACTACCCTTAGATGTTGTGATTCCGGCTACTTCCTGCTTTCCGTCTCATCTCCAATAGCAACGACAACTTCACGCTTTACGGCAGTATCGTATTATCCTAAAAAAAATTATATATAAAGGACGCCGAAACGAATTAAAAATTGTTTATGACTAGTAATATTGTTTGTATTAACCTAGTCGGGTTAAATTTTATTTTAAAAAATAAAAAATAAAAATAATAATAAACACCGAGCGTAGTTGACAATTTTCCCTGGTTGTTCGATTATCTTTGAGTCAACTCTTTTCATGGTTTTTAGTTGGTTTTACAACAAACATACTCCAAATCCAAAATACTGTAATTTTATGAAGTTCTGGACTGAAATTTTAAGGTTTGTACTTTTACTCGTTTATTTAGTTTGTACAGCTATATTGGTTTTCGTTTAGAGTTTTTGTAACGAAGAGTCGATTCCTTTAAAGAATCGATTCCAAGGATCGTCATTTTGTCCTGAAGTCTTTTCATACTTTCCAAAAAAGAAAAGAAAAAACCCTAGTCCCGAGCATTCAGTGTGTTCGTGGATACGGTAATATTTGTTTTGTGTTTGTTTACATGTTTCTTGTTTTGTTAGTTTTAGTTAATTTAGAAAAATTAAGAAATGAAGCTGATTGCCTGATTAACGTTATCTGAAGAGAAAAAGTTTGCGCCCCCCCCAGCCATTTTCTTGCCTCTTTTAACAGAAACTATTTTAAAACAATTGATTAAACTTATATTTTCTTTCTCATAAACCTAAAGGTAAATTACATGAGAAAGTAAATGGCTTTACATCCACTTAACTAGTAAACCTTTATTTTAAACCTGGATGCTAACATAACTAGCTAACAAGCAATAGTTTTTATTAAAAGTAGCTACCATCTGAATATATTATTTTATTAATATGTTTAGTAGGAATGGTAACATTGACATGTGGGCAACTTGTAATTTAATTGATAAGTTATAATTTAACTTATAATAGTCATTATATATTCTGGAAGTTAAGCAAAAATGCACTTTTAAAACATTTTAATGTGAATTAGAGATGTATTTAACGTGTTATTTACATTTGTTTAAAGATAATTCAACTAAGATTTATGAACTCTGAGACTGTAGAGGAGAAAATCACCTTTTATTCTGTGATCTATTTACAGTTAGGCATTTGCTCTTGTTCATAGCGACTTATATTTGTTTTTTTTTTTACAACTGAGCAATTGTGGGTTAAGGGCCTTGCTCAAGGGCCCAGAGTGTTTGCTTGGTAGAGGTGTGAATCGAACCCCATTCTTTATGGTATTAGTCCAACACCTTAACCACTAGGCTATCACTTCCCACGTTGAAACGTTTATTTAATAAACATCTCAACTATTATTTGATCTGCGTCTACCGTCAGCTTCAAGGGTCCTGTGACGTTATACGAGAGAAGTGATAGTCATTTGGCAAGACATTACGGAAGAACCACAAACTGAAGCCTGAAAATTAGTAGGTGGATTTGCAGGTGGAGATCATGGTGGTCATGTGTATAGTGTATAACTAGTAAATGTCTGAAAGTGTCTGAAGTCATGAAATAGTATTAACAAGTGTTGTTAAAATTCATCTCATCTCCAATATTGTTTCTATTTCATTTTCTTTTCGATTGTAGAAATGGCAAACCGCAGCGTTGTGAATAAATCACAGTCAGAGAGGTTTAAAGAGGATCATCCTGAATGTGAAGCAGAACAGCTTAATGAATCAGACAAAGATATGACCATAAATGCAGCGGAGCAAGAAGCTGTTTCATGCCAGGTTTTGACACAAGACAATGCATTTAGTGACAGATTAGAGTCTGTACATGTTCACGGTTCTCAAGTTGACTCTTCATTTTTTGTGGTTCTCCCTGAAATTAAACAAACCAATTTCACGATGGCAGAAACTGAAGCACATAGTGTAAACATTAAAAATAAGCCTCAGGAAAGGCGAGATTTGAAAGGGACCATTGTTCAACTCCATGAAAATTTAGATGAGAAGGAGAATGAAACCAGGACAACTCCTAGTCCTGAACTACAGATATCTAAAAAATATCCTAGCTTCCAGAACTTCTCAGATGAACATTCCATTTATTTAGATGGAGAGGAAATGCATCAACAACTAGAAGAGCCTATGATGGACCCAAAGACCAGAGATGATCATCCTGAAAAGTTATCAGATAGAATATTAGAGCACGTAGAAGATATATGTATTGGTAGAGAGATACTATTGCAGGCTACTGACGAAGTTGAATCTTTAGAGCCTCCAGCAAAGAAAAAATTAAGAAAAAGAATGGGTATGTGTGGCCTAGGGGACAAAAAGAGGAAACTCATTTCTGATGGACAGCACTGTAGGCAGGGACTTTTAGGAATACACAGGGCAGACGAAGCTCCCAATTGTAATAAAGTTGTACAGAATCTGTATAACACAGACTTGACGGATGATGAAAACACACTAATAGACCAAGGAGGTATGACTGGACCAGAATGCAGTGAAAATATTTTGGCACTGGAGACAATTATTGCTGCAGTGATGGATGAAGGTAGAACAGAAGAAGCAGAAAAAGAAAGTAAATATGCAATAAGAACGTGCGCTGCATTAATGAGTGACAAAGTAACCACAGAGAACTCTTCTAAAGAACACAGCGATGTTCTGATTAACTCTATCCTAGATGTAAACACTGGATCCATAAGCATGGGTGACAAAGGAACTGATGAACAAATAGTATCAACAGGGATGGTGGAAACACCAAGTTCCATCATGGGGGGAAAAAATAAATTGATCCATTGTGAACCATCTGTAGCTGCTGCTTCCGTTGACCAGGACATGGAAGCTGCTATCTGTGGTGAAGAACCAAACTTCACTGGGATCGCTATAATCAACATTGTGCAAGATATTGAATTCAACCCAAAATTTGAGGCTCTGTCTGTGAAACAAAATCATTATGCTGAGAGAAAATTGGGTGAAAACCTTATTGAGATTGCAACAGAAATTATTGTTGCAAAAGATGCAAACCTTAGCCCGATTGGTGCTGCACTAGAAAATAAAAGTTCTGTTATAACCCCTGAAGAGATGATCAGTACTGTTCCAACTGGTTTGGAAGCACAGATGTCAGAGATCGAGGAACAACATCCACCCAGTTTGGCTGCCAATGAGAAATATTATCCAGACAGACCCGAACTGTGCAGATTAAGTAAAAAAGGCTGCGCATACATCACAGACACACGTATTCTGGAGGTTGCTTCCACTCATGAAACACTGTGTGCAAAAGATCAAGGTGAAAATGACATGTTTCTTATAGCTGTATCAGATAGTGCTGAGCCTGTTGTAAGAGCTGCTGAGGATACTATAAAGATCAGTGAACCTCTGGCCCCATCTAGTGGCCAGGAAGACCATATTCAAGTAAGTAAGCCAGAACAGTAGTACAAAGCAGATCATGAAACAAGACTTGTGATACTTCTAAACTGAGGGCAATAAAAATGGTAGTGAGTTTTTTTTTTTTGTTTTTTTTTTCTGGTCTAAAAAAAGTGTCTTTTAGACAAGAATACAAATGATATTACAGTGACCCCTACTGTTGCTGAGCAGCAGGTCTGTAACCCCACCCTAACCTCTGCACCTACTGAGCTGCTTCAGGAGACTGATATGTCTGTTTCCCAATGGCTTTACTCTTTCACAGACTCCCAAATCCATAAAATTGCATTAAGGTACGGTTTGAAAAATGATGAGTTACATTAATACTTTTTGTTCTCCAACTGATGATTCCTAGAACTGCTTATTTTCTGTGCACTACAGACCGCAGCCTTTATATATATGTAAAATTCTGTATCCATTTGTTTTTTTGAATCTCAGCATGGAGCAGGAAGATCAGCCTGTCCCTGAAAGCTGTGATCAATCAGAAGATGCCACACAGCTGGTGTGTGGCCTCATTAAAGAACTCTCCTCTCTAAAGTATGATACATAATTCACAGTAATTATATTTAATATTAATATTTAATACATTTATTAATATTAAAATGATAAGATTTGTGACAAATAAGATGTGTTAAAAGTTGATAATATAGTATTCAACTGAAGAAAAGCAGAGAAACATTATGTATATTAATGTTTTGTAATGTAAACAGTTTGCACGTGACCAAAAAAAAAAGTTGTTTAATGAGTCATTCTATCTAACCCTCTTGATTTTTTTTACCCCACAAACTCAGTTGTACGATTATGGCAGCACATCGCGAGATGGAACTTATACGTCGTGGAAAACTTCCAACGGTTCCCGGTCGTCGACTTTGTGGTCCCCGCAATATTGAGAAATAGAAACACAAGCCATTTCTCAATTCCCAGGTTATATAAAAAAAAAAATCTGCATTTTGAGTGGAACCTATTATTCCTTGTTTATACAAAGCTGTTTATTGGAAGGTTAGGAAAGTTGAATACCATTTGATTTGGAGTTTATATTCGTCTCTGTTCCTGTTGTGAGTTTAATTGGCTGATGTTGTTTGGTTTAATTTCTTTACTGTGCAGTAGCATGTTAAAATAAGACAATAACAGACATTAACAAATGTTCTGAAAGAAATTGATTAAATCCTATAAAATGTCTCAGCTTGGAAGTTTGTTTGGAAAATGTTTTACGTTTTATTTTAGGACAGTCACTGATCTACAAATTTTTGCAATATTTTCCACTTTGTTTTCCTTCAGGTGGTTAATATGGCCTGAAAACAGGTTACCGACTGTGTTCTTAATGAAGTGGCAAATTTAGTTCATTATGAACCAAGTGATGAATCATGAATACACACTTCAGGAAGATAAAAACAGACAAAATGGAATTCTGTTTTAAACATTATTAGAAATTATATACACAATACAAAACTGCAGAAGAATCAAAAGCCAGTCATACCAAAACACATAAAAGTTTGATATTTAAATAAACATTTAACTATTATAAAAACAATAACTCAAATCCACCATTTAAAAAAAAAACATTTAAAATAAGTCAGTATTATACAGAGAATAAAATGAACCAGAGCAACCCTGGCAGGTCAATGATCAGTGATACAGAGAGGATAGTTACACAAAAATCCCTGTCTTAGTAAAATTAGCTTAAAACACACACACACACACACACACACACACAAAACCAAAACAGCAGTAATAAAAACCCAACACCTTTTTAAACACAAATATTAAGTGCACACAGTATTAGTAAATCAAAACAAGCCACTGTAAATATCACAGCCCTAAACCAAGCACAGGCCATTCCAGTGTTTCTTCCACACGATAAAACAACTAAATTACAATTAGACTAAAATAATTTTTTTTTTTACATTAACACTTACAAATACACCGAACGGGTATTTCTGATAGTATTATAACTTATAAAACTATTTTCACTATATATTTTTTACAATAAAAGATTAAAAGATCTCTTGTAACATTCTCAGATTAAAGAGAATTCGGTACCGAGTGTGAAAGTGGGTTTGGAGGTTCTGGTCATTTCCTGGTAGTCCGGGTGTACACCGAACTGTAGGTGCAGTCCACTAACGGGCAGAAGCGCTTGGTGTGCGCACGGTCGCCTGTTGCGCCACACTGCGGACACACGTACCGGCGCAGGTAGGGACACACCACCTCTCCTTGGCGGCCCTTCAGGGAGTGCGACCTAAACACCTTTTCAGACTCACCGTTGTGCTTGCAGAAACCGCAAAATTGCTCTTCAGCGCGAGGACCGACCCGGGGCGGCGCTGATCGGGCAGTTCGGGTTGGAGTCGCAGGTAAAGATCTTGTACTCCGGGTGCCACCGCGTTCCTGCGTCTTCGTGTTTTCACTAAAAGTACACATGACAGTGTCAGGGAACATCCGGAACTCTCCATCATTACCCTGATGGGGAGAGAGCTCGCGCGTAAACGCGAACATTTGCTGAGACTCTGGACCAGATGTTTCGGGGCTCCGCATGGCCCGCACTGTATCCGCGAGACCCATATAATCACGCCAAGGCTGAAAATAACCGCGATCATCGGATTCCATACAGGCTTTTGAAGTCAGGATGTAACGCAGGAGAGGAAAATCCATGGCAAGTTGCCGAAAACAAAATGATGTCAATGATGTGATGATAATAAGAGTAGTTTGAAACGCGCACGCGTATAACGCGTGACAGGCGGGTGTGGCTGCAGGGAGCAATTAACACGCACCTGTTGCTGGCTACCCGGTCAAATAGTCGATTCAGCAAAGAATCGATTCTTAACAGAGAATCGATTAAGGTGATCTAACCGGTTCATGTATTTGCAGCCCACTTCAAGCATTCTATTGTGTGATCCTTTTAATTTGGATGGTGCACCAAAATAAAGTCTCAGATAAGCTACTGATAACACAAACTAAAAGATAGGAGGGTATTAAATAAGGTGCTACGTTACAAAATGGTTCATAGATAAATACAAATTCTTTTTGTCACACAATCATACGTAGTACAAAATTAAAAGTAATGTACAAAATAAAGTAATGTTTAGGCTTCACAACAAGAAGGTTCCAGGTTAGATTCCAAAGCAAGGGTTCCTTCTATGCAGTGTTTGCATATTCTCGCTGTCTTGGGTTTTCTCCGGGTATTCTGGTTTACTCCCACAGTCCAAAAGCACATACATTAGACTGGTTGCCGATTCTAAATTGCTAATGGGCGTGGGTGCTTTTGAACTAAACAGTTTCTTAGTCACTAATCAATATATATATGACTGAAAATGTTGAAAATTCTGCTTTCTTGTCCCAAACCGGCCATGAGTAATAAAAGGGCCATAAAAGGGCAAAATAACAATCAAGGCCTGTAGGACAACAGAGGTGTTTATTGGGGTCTGCTAAAGGTCACCCATATTCCACAAAGTGTAAAGCTGTAATTTGCTGATTGGTCAGTTTACTCACATGGTCAAGGAAGGGATAGAAGATCGTAACTAGCTCTGGGCTCTTTTTCTTTCTCTGTCCTTTCCGGTTATGGAAACAGGCTCCATCTTTGCTCTTCTTCCTTCTCTCTAGCTTTGCTCTTTCTTGGGTAACATTTTAAATACTTGATAAGTACGATTAACTGGAGGTTTTACCATTCTGCATCTATTTTGTAACAGGTTCTAGTGTAACGGTAATAAGAGTCATTAAACCATTTTGTTCATAAACGATGTGCTATTAAGTCTTGTCTTAACGTTAATGTGTTCCATATAGCAATACAATATTATCACTCCATAGCGACGCTCTCCCACATATTTAGCTATTAAAACTGCACCTATTTCAGTTGTTGGTATAAGTGGTAGGGGGTGGTTAGTTTTATACCATCGTGCTGTTAACGTTTCTTTAGTTCTTCGGTAACCCTACAGTCTGAACCACCGTAGGCAATCCACCTTTACATGTATATCCGGAATTTACCTTTCAGGTCCTTGATCACAAATCAATAACTTATTGCTTATTAGTCACTGTCTATGTGTTGTTGTCACTAAGTCCTGTATAACACCAAGATCCTGTAGAACTGTTCAATCATTGTATACTGCTTTATCAGATATGGTTGAAATGACAATAAAACTTGACTTTGATCAAATGTAAGTCACTCTGGATTAGAGCATCTGCCAAATACTGTGATTTTAATAATAGGAAAAAGTATTTAACAATATTTTTATTCACACACAATCCAATACACACAATTTAACTGTATTTATACATTGGTGCACTACTCTATTAAACAATATTAAAAGGGCCAGTTGTCTATATTTTGTTTGTCAAGGCTAAAGTCATCTTTTTGTGACTCTTTCACCCAAATCTCAGATGTGGAGCTGACAGTTTCCCTAAGAGAGAGAGAGAAAGATTCATTAAAAGTCCTGGGAAACTGGTATGTTATAAACTGGTTTTAATTACTAGTAAACCTGTAGAAAAATGGCAGCTGAAGGACACAGTAGAGTTCAGGGGTGTTGGGGGTCATTTCTGCTTTCTGTTCTGACCAGGAGATGATCTCTGACCCTTCAGAGGATGGGGTGACACAAGGGGAGAGAGACAGACGACCTGGAGCCATGATTCCTACCACAAACACATACTACTTGTACTAATGTTTTGTTTGCTATTGTTCATCAGTGTGTGTGTGTGTGAGAGAGAGAGAGTGAGGGTGTGCATACGCAGTTCACTGAGTGCTGTGCTCTCTCTCCTGTTGGTGTGTGCAGTTTCCAGAACTGGAGATGTGCTGAGGAACTGCTGCTTTAACAGAGAGGCTTTTTGCTGTTCAAACTCACATCTCTGCAACACACATGTACAGAGTGAAACTATCAATTTAACAAGCTAAGAGTCAAAATCAGCCAAGGACTCTGCCTCTGTATGGAATACTCTCAAAGCATTAACTTAAGTTCTGCCACAAAACTAAAACATTAAGGATAATGATTATTTCAACGGCTGAACCCCCACAAGGCTGTGGGCCCAGATTCTTCAGAAGCAGCTGCTATTTAACACCGAACTGGAGACTTGTCAGATCCCAGGCTGCTTAAAGACCTCATCTCTTGGTCCAGTCCACAAAAAGGCAATAACTACAGGCCCATCACTGACTTCTGTGGTCATGGATCTTTTGAGCATCTCATCCTTCACCACCTAAAAGAAAAATCACTGTATCCTGAATAATAAAAGTCACTGGATCCTTTCAAGGTAGTGTCATTTGCCCCTGCCATTCTCTCTATAAACAGCTGCATAGCTGGCCAACAGTCTGTCAAACTTTTGAAGTTTGCAGCCGACACCTTCATTATTTTATCCTTTTTTTAATTGCATTTTTAAATTCTGCACTGTAAAGTGCCCCTTACTGTACCTGACCAATAATATCTTTTTATATAATTAATGCTATTGTAACCCATAGTTACAATAGCATAGTTAACCCTGAACACCTAAAAAGTATTAGTACACAGATTACACAAGAGTTTGCATATTTTTACACTAACAGCCTTTTGGCAATGGACGCACAGTCCTCCTGTTCAGAGTATGTAAATGTGGTCTGATTATTGTCAAACAATTTCAGGAGAATGATACATGCACAGTTAAACTTTACAATTAATAGATGAATATTTAACACAAAATCCTTGTTTTTCATTTAACCTCACGGCCCAATCGGATTGCAGCATCAGTGAAAGCCCGTCTCTCTTGCTGGAAGCTCTGCCTCTGCCTGTTGAACTCTGCCCATTTGTCCTGAAGCCGTTCCCACTCCTCCAGATAGTAGGAGTCAGTTAGGGTTTCTGGGAAAGGTACGTCCACGCTGTCCTGAGTGAGTGAGACGAAGATTTTAGGACAGTCAATTACTTGCTCACATTTCTCTAAGCATCATTGCTCAGTAACTAGGCTGGAAAGATGCAGAGTGCAGATCAATAAATGACTGAGTGACAGCAGTATATACCATTAACACAATGTTCTCCCTTTTCACTAGTTAGCAGACTGAATGTCCAGTAATCACATCAACTGTTATTCATTAAATCACCACAAGCTCTACAACAGCGATAAACATCAATGTTGGGTTGATTTATCTGGATACATGGGATCTCCCAGATTTCTGTTCGTTCTTTGGGCAAAATGTCTCAATCATTAAGTTTATAAAGATTTACAGATGAGGTGACGCTACGTCATTTACTGCTTTCAGTCCATGAATATTTAAAAACACACCGTGTGAGGAAGACATGTCAGACATGAAAGAATGCTAGTTGTACAATTGTATACAATGTATATTTTTCGCCAGCTATTTATCGATCTGAAGCTGGGCCTGTCCCAAAACTTCCTAAAACTTTGTGAATTCATAAATGATTAAAACATACTTGTAGGAACTGCTGCTGCATTCTGACCAGCTCTCTGCTCTGCTCCAAGTCTGCTTCAAGCTGAACCAGAAGCTTTTCCTGATCTGTTCTTACTGCAGCTGGGCCTAAACACAGGTGGGAAGTGGTGGCATTGTGATTAAGGTGTTGGACTGATACCAAAAAGACTGGGGTTCGATTCCCACCTTTGCCAAGCAACCACTGTGGACCCTTGAGCAAGTCACTCAGCCCACAATTGCTCAATGGTACAAAAATAGATTAAAATGTATGTCAGTCTGGATAAGAGCATCTGCCAAATGCTGTAACTGGAACTTTATACTAACTGGTTTATCTTAACTTTACAGAAGAGGAAATTGACCCTGATGTCCTGTTTCATTACTTATTAACAAATATGAACTGAAAATATTTAGAGACTGATAAGGAATTTAGGGTCACTTTAGGTGAAACAAAAATCATACGAGTCCATCAGCTCTTCAGTTACTGTATCCCATAGTATTTAATACATAACTTTTGTTCCCGTTCGTTAAGGTCATCACACACCTTCAGACTGTAGCTCCCTTAGTTTGTGCTGCACATGTGTCCACTCCAGAAATACACCGCCGGTCACATGATCACCAAGAGACTGCTCTGTCTGGATCAGCCTGCTGGTATCGGTCTTCACTTCAGGGTGTATAATGTCCTTTAAAGTCTGAGACAGACAACATTTTATGGACTGTTCCACTGACACTCAGATTTATAAAAAAGGACCGTAAAATCTTATTATCTAGGCTTTTTAAACTGGAATCAATGCAGTCAAGATTATTATGGCTCCCTGAATACACCATTGTACTGCTTTATGAGTACAAAGACTCAGGATTGGGGGGGGGGGGGATTATAGAGTAGAATACAGAGCAGTTGTAATAATTGCATGCTGAATGGTCTCCTGCTCAATCACCTGTTGCATGTCAGTCCTGAGCGCATGTAGTAGTGTGGTGAGGCTGTGACGCAGTTTCATGGCCTCCCTGAGCTCAGCCTCCCTCCTCTCCAGCATTAAACTTAGAGCTTCCTCTTTTCTTCAGAGAAAGAGGAAGGGGGGGGGGGAGAAAGACAGGGAATGAAAAATTATAGAGAAAAACACATAGGAAATAGTGAAAAAGAAAACAAAAAATGTACACTATAAAGGAATCATGGAAAGAAACCAGAACCTAAATCTCTGGCTGGTTCTTTAAATCTTTGTGTACAGTTAGGAAACTAAATCCTAACATGACCTGCCAAACATATTTTAAAAAATCACAAAGTTCAATTTGCTTTATATTTACAGTTGTCTATTTAGAATAAATAATATTTCCATCATTTATACCACCAACAAGTTAACGTCTGTCCACTTTTAGCTGGATGATTAGCAATCATTCAGCAAACACAAAATGAGCATTCTGTGTTGACCAGCCTTTTATTTGTTCAGCATAAAATCACCGTCATATATAACCTGTACCTCCCATTGGGCCGTGCACTCCAGGACACAGGCTCTCCCAGTTTTGATGGCTTATGCAGAGTATTGATAATATCTATAGCTGAAAAAAAAAAAAAAAAAAAAAAATTATATATATATATTATATATATATATAGTACATAGTTGGAACCTTGCTTGTGTAAACTCAAACATGTAAGCTTGACTGTAAAAAAAAAAATTAAGATCAAAAAGCCATTTCTTACACACGCCTCGGTCTCTGTGTCTGTCTGTAAACTGCGAAAGTTTCTCCCTCATCCTGCTAATCAACTGCTCTCTGCGCTTTAGTTCACCAGCCTGCTGGTTACAACGAGACTGTAGTTTGGAGCTCTGAGTCAGAGAGAGAGAGAGAGAGAGAGAGAAACAGATATTTTAAAATAATACATTTAAAAATATCTTTTTAGGGATGGCCCGGTAATGTAGTGGTTAGCACGTTTGCCTCACAACAAGAAGGTCCCAAGTTCGATTCCCGGGCCGGTAATCTTTCTGTGCAGAGTTTACATGTTCTCCCTGTGCTGGCGTGGATTTCCTCAGGGTAAACCGTTGTCCTCCCACAGTCCACAATTAGGTCGATTGGTGATTCTAAATTGTCCATAGGAATGAATGTGCTGCCCTGAGATGGATTGGCGATCCGTCCAGGATGTACCCCTGCCTCTTGCCCCATTTGCACTGGGATAGGCACCAGCAGACTCCCGTGAATTAGGAAATAAGCAGGCAAGAAGTTGAATGAATATCTTTTTAATAATTGAAATGGCGGCGGTGCGGTAACCTTGTGGCACAGTTGCATTACAACAAGAAGTTGTCCAAGTTTAATTCCCAGGCAAGGGGTCTTTCTGTGCATGTTTTCCCAGTGTTTGCGTGGGTTGTCTCTGGGTACTCAGATTTCCTCCCACAGTCAAAAAACATTTACATTAGATTGAATGGGGATTCTGAAGTGCCCATAGGAGTGAGTGCAAGTGGTTGTTCATGTTTGTGCGGCCTTGCGATGTACTGGCGACCTGTCCAGGGTCTACCTGTGCTTTTCACCGTTTGTACGATGGGATGGGCTTTGAATTGGAGGGTATAAGCAGGTTAGATGATGTATGAATGAATAAATGATAAGAGTGGTATTTGGTGGTGGGAATAATATACATTTAAGCTGGTGGAGAAAGAAGTCAGCTCATTAGTGGTCGACAGAACTAAAAATCTGGACAAGGAAAAAAAATGCAAATCTAAATGAGAGATCTGAACAAGAAAAATTAACCATTTAAGTAAAGCCTGAAACTGAAACCAAGGTGGTGCGGTTTTGTGATTAGCACAGTCACCTCACAACAAGTAAGTCCAGGGTTCGATTCTGTGCGGAGTTTGCATGTTCTCCCGGTTTCCTCCGGCTTCCTCCCACATTTCAAAAACAGGTAAAACATGATTGGTGAGTCTAAATTGCCCTTAGGAGTGAGTGAATGTGTGCGTTATGTGTGTCTGTTCGTCTACTACGGTATAAGCTCCAGCAAAACTCCCGTGACTCCGAATTAAGATTAAACAGGCAAGAGGTTGAATGAATGAATGAATGAATGATTTTTGTCAGGGCGGGACTATAATATAGGACGTGTATGTATTCGTGAGTGACCTTTGACGTAGCGGGTTCTGTTCTCTCACGGTGCATATCACCATTAGAAGTTCTCATGCAGTCAAAATATTTCACCACTAGTGGGCGCCAAAGTGCTTTTTAAAAGCAGTGTGAACGACAAACCAATAAACGTCACACACCTTTTCCCTTTCACACCGAAGAGCATCTTCCAGTCTGATGATACACTGATCTTTTTCCATGAGCTGCTCCTGTCACAGGTTAATAACGTCATTAGGAAAATGTCTAAGAAATAAACCACTTAAGGAGAATGAGAGGCATCACTCCATTTCCGGTCTTCACACCAGTTTTTCTTTCATTTACTGCTTAACTTAATTCTGGATTCGTGCCCCCTCCCGCCCATAAAGCACCTGAACGGATCGGTTCTGTTCGCTTGTCTCTTCTTTGCGAATCCTGCTGCATGGAGAGCTGATCTCCAGCAGCATCCGAGTGCTCTGGATTTCTTGAAAGAATGAAAAAAAATTATCCCAGACAGACTCAATGGATATATTTCTAATTGTTTTTCCTTTTAAACTCATCCAGTCATTGAATTGATAATAATACAAGCTGTAGTGTTACCTGATCTCTGAATCCTACCATGATATTTTATAGATCTTCCTTCATGTTTGCACGCCATCAGACCTACAGTTCGCACTGATAGAGCCTTCTAAACTTGAAAGCAGATATCTTCGTAGTATCGGTTTCTTTAATTCCAAAACCAGACCAAAGAAACCAATGTTTAGCAGACCCACTGACGTAAAGACCTGGGAGGGGCAATTATGGTTGACATCTGAGTGAAGTTTAGATCTGAATCACTAATGTTCTTTAATCAACCTATCACTCGAACCATGTGTGAACTCAGGTGAGGGTTATCAGGGCTCCATCAGTTCCACACTCACTAAACTGTAATGATCTTCCACAAACAAGAAGAAAAACTAAATACAATATAAACATTAGACAAATTAACTCTCAACTGAATTTATTGTCATTTTTAAAATACTTATTCATTCTTCTTCTTACCCGCTTATTCCCTGATTCGGGGTCATGGGGTTTGCTGGAGCTTATCCCAACGCACATAGGGCGAGAGGCAGGGGTACATCCTGGACAGTTTGCCAGTCCATCACAGGGTCACACATAGACGAACAACCACTCACACACACATTCACTCTTATGGGCAAATTTGACTCACCAATCAACCTAATGTACATGTTTTTGGACGATGGGAGGAAACCGGTGTACCCTGAGTTGTACCTTAGGGAAAATTAGTTGTTTAAAATGAACATTTCAATAGCATTAAATGTTGGCAAAATAAAAATAAAAAACTAATAATAATAATAAAACTAATTTGTAGGCAACTTTATTTGTTCAATATTCAATACATAAAAACCCAACATCCATTCGGAATAGTTTTAATGCTGGCAATAACCTGCATGGTCATCATTATTAAGTAACTTTGTAAAATGCTGGAAAGTCTAGGTGGCTATAAAAGGATTTCAAATCAATTGCAAAAATGTGTAGAATTAAAAACAAAGAGTCAATTAGATTGTATCCAGGTTAGAGACAAAGTATAAATCTTTACTGAAAATCTTACAATGATGCTGCAAGTCACAAATGTTATTTAACAGCACACAATAGAAAAAACCCCACTAGGTCAGAATAAAGAATGAACTGTTACGTGATAGTCGTGTTTCTTTCGTTAAAAAAAAAAAAAAATCACACAACACAAAGAGTTAAAAGCAAATTCTTTCCACATAAGGCAGTAATTACACTCTGGATATCCAGATCATAAGCGAGTGTCTTTGAGATTAATACTATAATATACTGTGTGTACATGATGGCTTGGAATGTAGAGAGTATTATTAACATTAATATTACCCAGAAAGTGAGATTTTTCAATTGGAGTATTGCTATAAAGTAATTGCTTTGGAAAATCTACAACCGTGAATATTTGATGATAACCTCAATTATCCTTTAATAAATTCTAAAATTGTTTCCTAACATTCCTCTAGTAAAGAAACTTCTGATACTCATTATGATGTCCGTTTCAAATGTGTGCAACTCTTTTTCCCAGCTGAGTAAGAATCCACCCTCATTCAGAAAGATTTGCATCTAACCTCGTGAATAAAATGAAGCAGGTTAAGTTTTAATTTAATGCCATCACAGCTTGGTGGGTTAGGGTATTAAACTTATGACCCTTATGAATCAGGCCAACATTGAATCATTGAACTACCACAAATCTTATTTAAATGATAGTTGATTTTAATCTCAAACTTTTTTTAAATATAAAATAATTTGTTTATTATCAGTAATCGTCTCAAACGTGGTGAAGACACAGGAAATGGGTCATGCAGCCATTATTATAGAAGCAGTGTCCACAAAGTCTTTCCAGATGATCATCACCTATGAAAAAGCAAAAAAACACAAAATTAGTGTGAACATAATCAGCACTTAGCAGTTAAGATTCAATTATTAGTTAAATATTGGTGTCCAAATTCCTTATCAAAATTAGCAACAAGCAGCAAATAGCAACCATCTGGCTGGACTAAGAGTTCCAATAAGCAATGAGCAATGTTTGAGCTGAGAAGAACAAGTGCGAGTTTGTATTTATTAGCTAAAAACAATGCTAGCACACTATAAGCCAAATTTATTAAGACACCTGTTCATTGTGTATGTAGTTTCCCTCCTCCTCATATAATAATCAGAGAGAATTATATCATTTAGTAACTGAGATCAGACAATAAATGTTGGGAGAGTTTGTGTTCCAGTTCATCCTCAGGATAAGGAGTCAGATTTCTGTACACGACACTAGAGTTCTTCCAGAAAACAGCATGTCCTTCTGGAGTCCTGGGGTTTTGTACACAGAGACATTGTCATGCTGATTTTTCAGTTGCTTAAAGCTTTCTGATGGGATATACATGTGCTGTATGTAGACATTAGTAATAATCACACACACACACACACACACACACTCCAGTGTCACCCAGATGAAGATGGGTTGAGAATATTGTTAAAAACACTATACAATTAAAAGTAAATTGAATTGGAGCAGGGAGGAGCAGTAATTGTTAGCATGGTCGCCTCACAACAATAAGGTTGCTGGTTCAAACCCCGGGTCAGGGGTCTCTCTGTGCAGAGCTGCATGTTCTCCCTGTGCTTGCGTGGGTAGTGCGGTATCATTTATATGATCTGGAATAGACCCCATCAGACCCCATGACCCCAAAGTAAGGAATAAGTGGGTTAAAAAAATGAATGTATGAATGAATTCAAGCAGTCTTTGAGTCTCAATAATGACAATTATAAAATTCTAGAAAGTTATTAGAAATTCTGCTGCTATAGTGTAAAATTTTTTAAGGTACCTCAAAGCAGACCACAGGATTTGGGAGGACGGAAGGGGTTATCACCGGATGGGACACCCATCAGAAGAGGGTCTTTATGAGCATTTTGGAGACAGAAATTTTTCAGATCTGTAGCTGCTTGGGAGACCTAAACAAAGAACAGGATTAACACCAGGAAAATACAATTATTATAACAAATACATATTAGTTTGTACATTCATTATTACATATAACATCAATTAAAAAGCCCATAAAACTTTGTAACTTTAATTTGTAGGGGCAAAATCCACCAATCAGGTGGCGGCATGGCAAAACATTACGTCAGTTAATGTTCCTCACCAAACCAGTTTATAAAACACAAGCAGAAGATCAGAAGTCACACAACTCATACTTTCCCTTTATTCTAAGGTTAAATAGGAACATTAACTTAAGATCAAATTAGCACAGAATATTGATTAAGAAAATAGAAATACAAAAATAATAAATTACAATTAGTTAAAAAGTCACAGGCCATTTACTATAAACAATATAAACATTAAATAAAACCCCGCTACTAAATAACCAACCAACAAACAACTAATTTTCTTAAATCACCTTTTATTAGGTTTATAAAACTTAATTTTGCTGCTTTTATCAACTTTTCTGAATATTTAATTGAAAAGTAAACAAAGACAGCTACAAATTTAGCAACTTAGCAGCCAAGCTTTACGCTAATCGTTTATACAAGTTGATTTGAGATATTTAGTTGTAACTTAAGAAATCAAATACATTAATTATAAATAAAACAGTTTAGATTGCACTATTAGTTACTCTGAAACTAAAAACGTAACTTTTTAACTCGAATTAACGTTAGCAACTTGTGTCCTTTCATTTAGGCGAATTTCTGATTCAAGGTCCCCTATGTAGGGAACTTAAGAAGCAACGTCATCACAACATCTAGGGCACATGGATATGAGGTGTAGAGTGATTTAGGCTCTACTCATAAAACTTTTACTTATTTAGTCTATTGTAGGACTTACGTGAATTCGGCGGACGCTGGCTTCTAGCCGCAGTTGTTTCACAACTTTGTGTGCGACTGCCAGACTCGTGCTGGTGGCGTTATTGTTCGACATCATGCGACCGATTAATAAATCGAGAACTTTAAAAGTTTAGACGCCCAAAGCAACAGAAACCGGAAGCGCCTACTGCTAGATAGAGGGCGCATTTACACAACACACACTTCCCCCACAGGGTTGCCGGGCAACTGGTGAATTCCTACCTACTTGAAAGGGTTACCAGGCAAGCTCATAAACCCAGCAAATGGATTTGTAATAGCAAAGCTGTAATAATTCTATTCAATTCAGTTTTAGTTGTATAACACTTTTTACTATGATTGATTGTCTGAAAGCAGTTTTACTCAATCAGAAGATAAGTATGAAAATCAAACTGATGAGCAAGCCAGATGTGACGAGCAAGCCAGATGTGACGGTGGCAAGCAAAAACTCTAGAGTGGGAATTATGAAGAAACCTTGAGATGAAGCAGACTCAACATGGAACCCATCCTCATTTGGGTTATAAACAAATAAGAGAAGATTATGAATAATAACTGGCTATTTCACAAATGTAAAGTTTATAGGGGCGGCGCGGTGGTGTAGTGGTTAGCATGGTCACAACAAGAAGGTCCCGGGTTCGAACTTTCTGTGAGGAGTTTGCATGTTCTCCCACGCTTGCTTTAGTTTCTTCCGGGTACTCTGGTTTCCTCCCACCGTCCAAAAACATGTACATTAAGTTGGTTGGTTGTTGAGTCAAATTTGCCCCTAGGAGTGTATGTGTGTGTTTTTGTTGTTCATCTATTTGTGCCCTGCAATGGACTGGCGATTCATTTTGTTCAAATTCATTCATTTGCTTCAGCTTTAGTAAAGCCACCATTTAACAGATAGAACACTTTATAGTAACATTTGATGGAGTCTTCAGTGTTTTTTTTACTGGAGGGAAAAGAAGAATGTTGTACAAGTCCAATAAAACAAAGATAATTATTTTAATGAGTATTAGAATTTTGGTGTACGCTTTTGCTTTAAGAAATGACTATAAAACCAAAATGTGGTTATGACAACAAACATAATTCTGTTGTAAAACAAGTTGCATCGCTTCCAGTTAAGGTCATTTGTATGTTCTTTTAATTATTGTGCAAGGAGCTACTAAAAATTGAGCATGAACAAATGTCTCATGTATTATAATATCCCAAAGGTTTTTTTTCCCTCTCACCAATATTTGGATATTAAACTTGAACAAAAGGCCAACAATACAAATATGTGCCTACACAGGTTTGCTGCTTGGCCCTAATAACTAGATAGGTTAGAACATGGATACCTTAAAATGACCCGTGCCCTGACCAATACCCTGGCGTTGCAGCCATGTTGCATTCAAAATTGCAGCTTTTTGCGACTTAGAAACCCACGAGCATCAGGAAACGCAAACTCAGTCAATGGTTTCGCAGGAAGAAGCAAGGAGAGTAAAGTGCTGAAGATGTGGCCATAATATGATCATGGAGAGAAATAGAAGACATGGCCACGGTTTTCATGGGTAAGTTAAACAAATGACGCATTCGATGTTTACACTGTTGATTTTGTTTTATTTATTATTTTTTTAATGTATTATTATTAAAAGTCTTGAATGTCATAAATACGGTTTTCCTGATTAACGTCTTAAAATGTACATAAGCTGTGTAATGTGCATATGCTGTGTAATGTGCATATGCTGTGTAATGTGCATAAGCTGTGTAATGTGCATATGCTGTGTAAGGTGCATATGCTGTGTAATGTGCATATGCTGTGTAATGTGCATAAGCTGTGTAATGTGCATATGCTGTGTAATGTGCA
>JAOTRA010048992.1:0-20769 GCA_026260255.1 Pseudolaguvia tuberculata | reverse complement strand
AGATGTAGCGGACAGGGTAGGGTGGAGAAGAATGATCCGCTGTGGCGACCCCTAACGGGAGCAGCCGAAAGGAGAAGGAAAGAAAGGAAAGGAAAGTATATCAATAAGATCAGAGCGCTGGGTCAGCTATTGTACAGCGCCCCTGGAGCAGGACTTGAACCCAGGTCTACAATGGCGGTGGTGGGGCTTGAATCCAGTCTTCCTGGTCTACTGATCAACAACTCAGCACCTTAACCATTAAGCCACCACTGCCTCCATATACATATGTAGTGTGTACATGTACACATGGAGTGTAAGTCAGAATATACCAACCTACCTTTTTCTGTTAAAGCCTAAAGAAGGTGGCTCTCAAGGGTGAAAAATGCTTTTAAAAGCCCTGTCAATATTTTTTTCCTAATTAAAGTATACTATTGATGTCTCTCTTCTATTTCTAGATAGGTTGCAAGGTGACAGTCTTTCTGTTCATCTATTTTCTGGCAACAAACTATTATTGGATCCTTGTTGAAGGCCTATACTTGCACAGCCTGATTTTTATGGCCTTCCTGTCAGACTCTAAGTACCTGTGGGGCTTTACTTTGATTGGATGGGGTGAGTACGGAACATTTCTTCTTATTCAGCTGCTTAGAAAAAGTGTTTTTATTGATTGTTTTGTTCCTTTAATTCTTAAGGTAAACTAGGAAACGAGTTTTATGCTACTGGTTTAAGAATACATTATCTACAGTGTATCTAAAATATTCTTAACAAAGCAGAAAACAGACATGATATATTCTGTGACATTAATGACATTCTGTGACATCATATTCTGTAAATGGGTAAAATGATTTTTAAATAAGACTTATACTCCTATTCTCCCTAATGTTTCTGAATCATTTTGCACATAGTGCAATGGGTATACAAAGTGATTGATTTTGTTTTCTACAACTATTGAATTTTTACTGTTGGTAGATAGCTAATGGAGCAACCACTGTGAAATGTAAAATACTAACTATGCTACAACGACTGTATAAAATTAGAAGGATGCTGCATGAACACATTCTTGTAGCATGTTGCAAAATTGAAATCATGGAAAATCAATAGCAATTCCAGCCTTTTCCTGAAACTGCATTCATTTTATTGTATCCGTACATCAGTAGTCAATAAATAATACGCTGTTACAACCTCACTGCTCCACAGTCATCACTACAACCCTGAGCATTGCTAATTGACTCTGCAGACCCTTTTCTGTCAATATAGACTTCACATCAAACGATGGCATCAAGCGGCTTAGGGACTATAAATATTTTGGGGTATAAATGTGTGTTTCTTTGGTGTACATTATTATTAGCTGATATCCATTCCAGGGTCACTTTAGGTTACCTCTAATCAGTTGTAACTTATCTAGAAATACTAAAGTTCTTATTAATGATTGAATAAATAAGAAATTAATGAATAGTCATTGATATAATTGGCTAACAGTTTTTGAAGCAATAGACAGTTACTTCTGTTTTTGGTGAGATATTATAGTGTCCTCTTTTAATTTCAGAAAATACACCATCGAATTGCGCCTTGTTAAAAAAATGAATCAGCTATAAAATGCAGAAAACAAATGATGAAATTTTTGCAATATAAAACCTCTTTAAAATTCAAGCTTTTATCACTGTTATCTAATGTTGGAATCAGATGGAAACTGGGCTTGTTGACAATTTTGAACTGTGCAATCACTACTAAGCCAATGAAATGCAGTTAACATTTAACCAGTGCATACGTCCATAAGTGCGCGGTGGCGTAGTGGTTAGCTTCACAACAAGAAGTTCCTGAGTTCGACCACCTGGTTCCCGATTTTTTCATGTTTGAATGTTCTCCACGCGCTTGCGTGGGTTTCCTCCGGGTACTCCGGTTTCTTCCCACAGTCCAAAAACCTGCAGATTAGGTCGATTGGTGATTGTAAATTGTCCATAGAAGGGAATGTGTGTGGTAATGGTTGCAACCCTGCATCTCACCCTATGTGCACTGGGATAGGCTCCAGCAGACCCCCGTGACCCACGAATTAGGGAATAAGTGGCTAAGAAAATGAATGAATGAATGAAATTATAATTGTTGGACTGTCAACCTGCAATTGCTTTTTGCCCTGTGTGCACTGGGATATGCTCCAGTAGAACCCTGCGACTTTACCTTGTGTGTTTGTATGATTCAGTATATACAAAATAAATATGTGTAAGGTTTTTTGGTTTAATGGTTTCTAGTTTTGGGTTTTATGTTCTTTGTTCTTGTTTTGTTCAGTTCATGTGCTGTTTGTTTTAGTTTGTCTTAACTATGCAAGCTAGCCAATATATGCTGTTAGCTAGCTGCTAGGCTAATTCTTTGACTTGTTCATGTTTGTTTTACTTTCTGTCTCTTGACCCTTTTCCCCCTAGCATTTCCTGTCATGTGATTCCCCTCGCCCTTGTGTTGGATGCTTGTCGTTTATGTTCAGGTGTGTCCTGTTAATTTGATCGTTTTGTATTTATAGGGCTATCTGGTTTGTCCTTTAGTGGATTGTTACTTGTACAATCATGGTGAGGACAAGTGCAACACAAAGACAATAGACAAAACCATTATCACAAAGACATAGATACCAACTAAAGAACAGCAATGAGGTATAGTAATTAGTTGAGAACCAGCCCTTTGCAGATAGAGTTTCTGTGAGTGCCAATGATTTTCACCACCCTCTAAAGAGCTTTACAGTTGGAAGCAGTGGATCTGCTGTATCAGTCACTAACTGAGATTCAGTTAGTGACGATGCTCTCTCTGATACATTTTTTTGCACAAATTTTTGCATTTTATTTTATTCAAATGTGTTCTTGCTTAAGTAATGACACACATTGCTCTATAATAAACACATCTCTTCCACTTGTAAAGCTGTTAAAATGTGATTGTAAGGTGGCTGACCAAGCTCCGCCCCTATGCAGCGCCTGCAGACGAAGCGGCACCCCCATGTTTAGCATCGTCGCCCTGGCAACCATGACGTAATATTTTAGGCGACGCGCCGGTATGCGCGTCGTGGTTTAATGAATGTGCGGAGTGATTCTAGTCTTGGATGATATTGTTCGAACTTTGGAAATCCTGGTATGATCATGTTTTGTTTAGGCGCTATATATAGTTTTGTATATGTTCTCGTGTTGTTTATAGTCGCCTCGTGTTTCGTCTTTGTCTGCGTGTCTTTGTGTTTTGTTTATGTTTAATCACTGTCAATATCACGGCACATCTGTTTACAAATAAACCATCACCTCTTCAATGCATAATGGATCCGGCTCTCTTCTCTGCCATCACCGCGGCGTTACAATGATGTTTCACCTACCTCCAAAGCTTTATAGTTTAAACACTTGTGCTAAAAATGCTGTAAATACAGTCATAGTTCGGCATTTAGCAGAAACTTTTGTCCAGAACAATGTACAAACACTTCTTATATTTACATCCTATAAATGAGGATGCTGTTAAAATTAATGTCATAAATAGTCTTGTCATAGGATATTTGAGATCCACTTCATTACCTCAAGCAGTGTCAAAATTTTGATAACGCTTTGTGCCATCACAGCATTTGTGAAATCAGTCTAAACAGAGAGCGATACAGCACTGGCCTATTTGTCTCAGCTTATGTTTAAGTAAATTTTAGGAAAGAATTGAAACGTCAAATAATATCCAGACAAAAGAGGAACAAACTAGTGTCTGAGCTACATGTCAGGCAGTGCGTGTGCGTGAGTGTGATGTTCAGTATTATGGTGCTTGACCCCGCAATAAAAGCCTTATAAGCCTTACATCAGTACAGTCCTCTTTTACCTGCAAGGCTACCATTCTTCTCTATGAATGTGTAAGTTGGAGTCTGCTGTTCAGTATGCCCCTCAGGTTGGCCTTGGACATTTCATTCATTCATCTTCTTACCTGCTTATTCCCTAATTTGGGGTCAGAGGTGCCTATCCCAGCGCACATAGGGCAAGAGGTGGGGGTGCACCCTGGAATGGTTTGACAGTCTATCTCAGGGCAAAATCACCAATTGACCTAATCTGCATGTTTTTAAACTGGGAGAGGAAACCGGAGTACATAGAGGAAACCCACACAAGCGCAGGGAAAACATGCAAACTCCGCACAGAAAGATTCTTGGCACAGGAATCGAACCCGGGACCACCTTGTTGTGAAGCGACCATGCTATCCACTACGCCATTTTTGCTTATGTAAAACGTTTCTTTATGATGGTTTCTATATTTGTATTGTGACGTGATAGTGTTGGTATTAAGATGTGTATCTGTCAGGTAAATCCCCACTGAAGGCCCAGGTAACAAATGTTCTACCCTACCCTACTAACACACAAGAGGGAAAGAGATGATGCATGTTTCTGCCGTAAAACCAGCTTCTTTCTGTACATGCTTTAGATCAAAGTCTACCTTGCTGAAAGCTTTGTTTTGTACTCCCTGGTCACTTGGATCACTGTGTCACTTTCTTTTCTGACTGATTTCACACATACTTTTACACAGCAGTCATGAGAAGCATTTCATTGCAGAGTCAGAGGTGCTCTTCTGCTCTTTAGTCAGTTTTCAGTTTTTTCTGTTCTTTCATATCAGTCTAGACAGACTGGATGCTAAGAACCAATCTCTGTGTGTAGTACTGACTCCTTATGCAAACAAAAATATCACTGCATTATTACACTTAATTTTTAAATGAACATTTCAAAAATGTTTTGTTCTTCCAGACAAAAGAAATTATACTGTATATAGAAGTTGTGGCCAACCCGCCGATCCCGAGCCGCTCCTGAGCTGCTCCCAAGTTTCATGCAGCTCTTGATATCAAAGTTTGTGTTTTTTATATGCGCTTATGCTTCGCTTGTGTTCAATACGGTATTTTCGTCAAACGCCTGCATTTTGTCAGTGGACGCGGAGATCGTTTAAGTAAACAATTAGTGTCAATTTAGCTCTCGCATGGAATCGGACTGTTCAACTGCCCCACCACAAAATTGAACACAGAATATCGGACATTTAACATGGCTTATAGAATCACAGTCACAGTCTGACTTTCATGCATGTGAGTATTTTAGTATCGCATCGGATGACAGCTGTGATATACAAGACAAACCTCAGCTGGTAATATTTACATGGTCTGTGTTTAACGATTGTGTGATATTGCGCAATTAAATACTGAACCAGTGGCAGAACATGTGAAAGAAACAATAAGGCTGCATTTTTTCCTATTGTAAATTAGAGTTTGGGTGTATTAAAAGAAGGAGTGGGTGAAGGGGTGGGTGATGGGGTGGGTGATGTTCATGTGTGCCCGTGTGTATGATGTGGCTCTTGGTGGTAACACAGTAAAAAATGGTCTCTGACTGGTTGGCCAACCTTTGCTATATAGTAACAATTTATACTGCTTACATACCCCTGCATAACTTTAAACACTTGAAGTAGTGGATGCTGGCTAATCGCGCATTGTTTAAAAAAACTATAGTGTTACTGACTGATGGAAGATTGACTGTGGAAAATAATTCTCAATAGATATGCTCTTGAGATGCTCTGTATAATAAACATCAGTTGATATTGGTTTGTTAAACTACATGGGTTTCTTTTGTCAAGGTATAGAGTTAGAAAAAGTTCTTTTTTAGCCCATCAATAAAACAAACCGTGTCAGTTGTACCAGCTGTGTGATTAGTCTTGTATAACAGAAAATATGCAGTTTGGTAGAAGAATTATTGCTTATGATGAGATTTAACATTGTGCCAGATACACCAGGATAGGCAGCATATCTGTTTGTGGCCTGAAGCTGTCAATCAAATGTGTATATGTAAAAATAAGAGTCTGGTAACACAAGTTTGTTCTAGAGGCGGGTCCTTTTCCGGTCCTATCTTTGCCATTCCATCCCTCTGTTCTATCATTAAAAGCAAACAATGCCTAACATAATAAAAACATATTAAAATATTAATTTGAAAATAAACTAAATAGAAGAAAACAACAAGCAAGCAAGAATCCTGTTTTCTAAATTTGCACTCCTTATTGCCGTTTTTGTTTCCTGATTTCAGGTGTACCTGCCCTCTTTGTGTCAACCTGGGCAATCATCCGGGCAACAGTGGCAGATTCCAGGTAAAAGGATTTTGGCATGATTTTTGTTTGAAAATAAGACAATTGCAAATTTATCGAATTCAGATTAATTGGTGTCGGCTAAGTTTAAACCTACTAAAAATGTTGTTTACGGTTGTCTGTATGCTTATTTAAGATATGTACAATATTCTGTATATATGGAAGTTTATTCAGCTAATTGAGAACACAAGGTTTTAAATTTTGTTTGTATTTATGATCAATTAGTAAAGAGGAAACCAATAGTCATCCATTAATAATTACATTTTATTTGTATTTGTTTGTCTATATGAACACTTTTATATTTTAGAGACATGTGATCCCTTGAAAAAAAAAATGAAAAAAACCCATACAAAACTGCATTTATACTTGACATTGACAGTTGTGTGTATGTGTACAGATAGACGTATGGATGGTTAGATGAACAGATGGATGGATGGATGGATGGATGGATGGATGGATGGATGGATGGATGGATGGATGGATGGAAGGAAGAACGGAAATAAAGATCAATGGATGGATAAATGAGTTTCTTATTTAAATAGTATGTTCCTCAAAATGTAATATACAATAATTTTATTTGTTTTCCTAACAATCTCTCAAACTTTTATTCTATATACCTATTTTCCACTCAATAAGTTTCCATACAAAACTTACAAAAATACAAATATACAAAAAGCCCACAAATATACAGTCTCTGTAAAATATATTTACTACTATATTTTCATACATTAAACCCAGATCGCATAGACCTCAATAGTGCCTTATATTCATTCTTTCATTCATCTTCTTACTCGCTTATTCCCTAATTCAGGGTCATTGTTGTCTGCTGGCGCCTATCCCAGCGCACATAGGGCGAGAGTCGGGGTTACAAACAACCATTCACACACACACATTTACTCCTATGCACAATTTAATCACCAATTGAGCTAAACTGCATGTTTTTGGACTGTGGAAACCCATTCAAGCACGTGGAGAACAAACAAACTCCGCACAGAAACATCCCCGTCCCAGGAATCAAACCCGGGACCTTCTTGTTGTGAGGCGTCTGTGCTAACCACTACGCCACCGCGCCGCCCTAGTGCCACATACTTTATATATAATCTCTACTTAACTGCCACTGTAATAGAGAATTTACAGCATGACCATATGGGCCATTGATGTGCTTAAAACATTCCCTGTAAACATGTACTCACTCAGTTACATCATTGTTCACTTTGTCAGAAGCTCCAGCATCAGACTGATATTAATAACCATAATTTGTTACATAACTGTATTATAATCTGTAATTTTTTAAAGATGTTACTCCGCAATAAGTCTAAATCCTAATGTAAAAATAAGCAGCAGGATTAGCTCTTCAAATTAATGTGACTAATGAACCAGTAATAAAAAGTCAGAGTAATGTAGTTAGTAAAACAAAAGGGTTTTGTATAATTGTCTTTGACACAGTAATTATCATCAGAGCTTAATGGAGCTCAGAGTGAATTAGCATAACTGGTTAATGAAGACCAGAACTAGATTAGACCTTGAGTGTAGATAACACAGTGCTCACATTAATAAACGGGTCACAGAAAGCATAACACAGCCTTAAATTCACTGCAAAAATCCAATAAAAAGTACTGACTTAAATTCACACCTACGCATATTACATAACTTTTTATATTAGGTGAACATTTCACTTTACATATTAATTCACTTCACTGCAAATTTCATCTTGGTTACATGAACATGTCCAAACCGGAACCATGCCGGTTAACAAGGGTCTAAAAACCAAACAAGACAACATGAACATATTAAAACAAGACAGTTAACAAAACTTAAACTTAAAACTGGAACATGACAAAAAAAACCAAACCCTTTCACACAAGCATAATAATTACTTGTTTTGTATTTTCCTCCCATCCAATCCCTGATGGCATCACTTACCATATTGACCCCCTTTCTCTCCGCTTTATTCTTTTTTATTTTTCAATCCCCTTCTTCCGTATAGATGCTGGGAGCTAAGTGCAGGCAACATCAAATGGATCTATCAAGTCCCTATCTTGACAGCTATTGGGGTAAGACACAAAACCATTTCACTCATATAATAAACATTCTTGCATGAGGCAAAGGAATTTGCCCAACTTTTCTTTACTCTTTTTTCCCTCTCACTCACGACTGTGGGTGACAATTTAGAATCACCAATCAACCTAATCTGCATGTTTTTTATACGGTGCGTCACCTTAAGTATTGCGTCATCGCCCTGGTAACCTAGTTAGCCAGGACGACAACGGCAAACATGTCCGTAATGTTCTGACAGCTGCAGCGTGCAGCTAAACTTAACCAGTCAGGAGCATGAATAGGAACAAGAATATAGCAATAGCACAGACTTATCAACAATAGTACAACGTCCTGATGGTTCAGGACCATCAGTTTACCACCTCAGTGCTGGTTCAAAACATGCACTATGGACCTCATCAGGGACAACTACACTGCCAAAAGCTCAATGCAATTGTCTGCACATTGCACATGGATCCCCAGCCCCTCAGTCTCATGTGTATCAGGCTTAAAGTAACCACTATGGCCGAGATTCCCTAGGCTCTTCTAAAAGTGTTTGAGAGGGACTGTGTAGCTATGCCTAAGGGAGCTTACACAGTTATACAAGACTGGCCAATCTCTCTCTCTGGACAGAGCTGGGTCATCATCGTAATTGAATCTAGATGAATGGGACTTCAGGTCAAACGGAAAGGAGTAAACTCTTTGAAGCAGATGATCTCTTTTTTACCAATTTGGTAGCGCAATATGACCCTGTGTGCAACCACAACCTGTCGAGATTGAGCTAGGACTAGCCAGTTGTCGAGATATTTGAGAATGTGCATGCCCATCTTCTTCAAGAGGCCAGCGTGGCTTCTGTAAGCTTTGTAAATACATGTGGAAACAGTAAAAGGAGAGGACCTCTTATTGATATGCTCGACCCTCCGAGGTAAACCATAGAAACAGCCTGTGCCTTATGATTGTTTAGTAATAAAAGTACGCATTTTTCTAGAAAACAACAACAACAAAATACTGGGGGTCTTATGCACATTACTATGTGTCTGAGAGTCAGTGTTCCAAATGTGAACCTGTGTAGGACCCAGTTCAGCTTCTTAAGATGCAGAAAAGGTGCAGTTCTGGCACCACTTGTGTCAGCTGATGTGGCTAAACTGCATGAATGTATTAATTCAAGCAGTTGGGGGTCTGCAGTTGTACGGGACGCTCCATATATAGATACCCTGCTGCCAATGTCCAGTGTTAGCATTGCTAGACTGCCTGCATGTACTTTACCAGGAATTTGGTAAAATGTATGAATTTGTAATTTTGTGACCAGGTGGTTGCTACCTGGCACTGGAGTCCCCCCACCACCACTGGGAAGCAGATAAACAGTTCCTTCCCTTTTCTTAGCAGTCTGTCGGTGGGCTGATGGATCTCAATATTATTTTCTTGAATCTTTGTTTTCGTAGTTGTTTTCCTTTAGTTTCTTTTTTAAATAATTGAATTTTTCTTTCTCTTTCTTTCTTACTTTCTTTCTTTCTTTCTTTCTTTCTTTCTATCTATAATTTTTTTTCTTAAGCTTTGCTTTTCTTGTATCTTTTCTCCTGTTTGATCTTTTTCTTAATGGTTTTCCTTTATATATTTTTATTGATCTTTTCTTTTCTTAGATCATTTCTTTCTTATTCTTTGATTTTGATTAATCTTTTCTTCCTTATTATTTTTTTTATCTCTTTATCTTAATCAGTTCTTTTTTAAAAAAAAAAATTTGTCTTTCTTTTCTTAGTATCCTGTTACCAGGGCTCCACTACATACCTCATACCTAAATGACAGCAAGCAGAGTTTCCCCGGCAGCGTTGCTTGGCAACTCCATGCAGTTGTGGCTGTGAATGTGCCTGACTAAAAATTTGAAGATTATTTTTCCGCGAGTCCATGATGTTTCAGTCTTAAAGAGTTAAGAGCATGGCTTTAGAACAACATTCTTTTTACTTTTGGTAAAAAATAAAAATCTGATTAAGCAGATTCAAGGGATATGTTAGCCCAGGGATCAAGGCGTTTCGCTGTTATTGGAAGATCAGGGTGAGATTCCTGGCACCACCAATTAATCACTTCCGGGCTCTTGAGTAAGGTGGACCCCCTCTATCCCACCCTCCCAATGCTCAGTTATGTATAAGAAATTCTGACAAAAGTATCATCCATTCATTCAACTTCTTACCCGCTTATTCTCTAATTCGGGGTCACGGGGCTGCAGGGTGTACCCCCGCCTCTCACCCTATGTGCGCTGCTGGCACCTATCCCAGTCCATCTCAAAGCAGCACATAGACAAACAACCAGTCACACACACACACACACACACACACACACACACACACATTCACTCCTATGGACAATTTAGAATTACCAGTCGATCTAATCTGCCTGTTTTTGGACTGTGTGAAGAGGCCAGAGTACTTGGAGGAAACCCACGCAAGCGCAGGGAGAACATGCAAACTCCAGACAGAAAGATCCCCAACCCGGCACCTTCTTGTTGTAAGGTGACTGTGCTATCCGCTACGGCACCGGGCCGCCCCAAAAGTAAAACATAGGTTATTTTTTCAGTCGTCAGTTTCCTGTCCTGGCGTTAGATATTGAACCTAATGTCTCTTAATTGTGCACCTTTTTTGTGTTAAGATCATCAGTTATGTGCGTCTACTGACGTACTCCATGTTTCTATGTTGGATTTTAGGTTTGTTGGTGTTTTAGGGTTTTTTTGTAAGCCTCTGCGTCCAATCGTCATACACATAAACAAAGTATGTTTTTTTTATTGAAACTCAGAACAACAGTTTTATCTTGGTATTCTATTACACAAAATGAAACCTAAAACAAGTACTGTACACTTGATTAGCAGTGCAGCTTGATATTTTTTGGATTTAGTTGAAGTAATTGGGTTCTTAGTGGCGCACTGAAGTACAGGAGGTTACGTCATGCTGGGGAGATACAAGCTGTCAGAACAGGGAACTTCTCTCATTTACTGAATAATTTAAATCCCAGCACTGAATATCCATACATGGATTATCATATATTCAGAAAATCTTGTTCCAGTCTTAAACTGTTGAATGTGATTGCATGTTTGTTGCATGTTATTTCATCAAGTAGGGATGTGATTCTTGAAATCTTTCTCTCCTACAACAACATGTAATATTATAAATGTATTCATTAAATAAAAAGTCTGAAATACTGAAATTATAGCCAGGGTGCGATCTATGGAAAAACCAGAGGGGGGGTGTTTTTGAAAATCGGGCGGGGGAGGTAATAATTGTGTCCGATTTTCAAAAACATTTCAAAACACCTCCCCTCTTAAACTTAAAACTTAAATTCGTAAATGTGGGTTGTTTTTTGTATTTATGGTTATGAAAAATGGCTTGGGATTGTTACCTGGTAGGTTATGATTGAATGAAATAATGGTAAACCTTGTTTTTCTATAAGAATATTTCTTGTTGCTCTACTGAATATGTGGCTAATGTCCACTACGTTTCCTGGTGGTATACACACCGAAATTAATTAAACGCAAATATTTTTTTTGATGTCCTGCCCTGGGTAATGCGCATGCCGCGATGCATGCTCCATCTCCAGTAGCCCCGGTAGTTAAAGTTTCTCCCGCGCTTCTCGAGACGTATGACGTCTGATTTTTGCAACGTCTATTAAACAGTGTCGCGATAATTTTGAGGCTTTTCCTCAAGACTTCCTAATCACCAGCAGGCAAAGCATTTTTGTTGTTTTGCTGCTCACGAGTAAAGCGCTTACTTGGGCTGCAAGTGTGTGGGAGTTATTCCCACAAATCAGCGTTGACAATTTTTTTTCGCTGATGAGAGAAGTTTTTGGCAGTCACCATGCGTTTGAGCCCACGTTGCAAGTTGACCACGCCCCTTCAGCACAGCCCCAGAACGGACAAGCCCCGTTAGAAGCGCTCCACCCAGTTCCCGTGTAGGTCGAGGTGCTCAACCCTGCTCCTGTGGAAGCCTGGAGGCCTTGTCCTGTTTGCGTGGAGGGAAAATGCAAGGGCCCTCTGTTCCTCTATGAACTATGGGATTGTTCATGCACCCGGACCCCCTCTAGGTACCTCTCTCTGTGTCTTCCAAGTTTCTGTCTGTATGTTAAATGGTTGTTATTCCTAGTTTGTAGTTTGTGTTAGGATATTTAGGGTTTTGTTACTATCTGTCTGTCTTGTTAAATGCCGGTTTATTTTCTGATAGATTTTTCTATGTTCTAATCAGTAGTTTTGGTTAGTCTTCTCCATTTTGTTTTCATATTTAGTCGTTACAATCAAGCTGGTTTCTGTGTCTACCTCTGTCTGTCATAAGTTTCTGAATGCATGTATTCTGGTTCAGTTGTTCATTCAGTATATGTTTGTATATATGATTATTTTTCAATCTATCTTTCTTATTATCACCTGAATCATTTATTTTGATAGAATACTTTTTGCCTGTTTCTTTTACTTTGTTTGTTCACTAGGTTTCTGGTTATGTCTATTAGGTCTTATGTATTGATTTAGTCAGGTTTTATTTTTTGTCTTGTTTTTCCCAGCGTCTATATGCCAGTCTGTTGGTCTGTTTCCATGTCCGCTTGTCTCCGTGCCTTCTTGTCTGTCAGTTTCCGTGTCTGTCTGTTTACTTCAATTCCTGTCTGTCTGTTTCTGGGACTCTGTTTAATTGCCTGCCTGTCAGTCTACTTCTGTTCCTGTCTGTTTGTTTCCATGCTTTCCTGCATATCTGTCTGTTTGTTTCCATGCTTTCCTGCATATCTGTCTGTTTTGGCATCTGCCTGTTTGTCTGCTTCATTGCCTGCCTCTGTCTGTATCTGTTCGCGTTCATCCCAGTTTCTAGTCCTGCTCCATCTGACCCCTTTCTGTCCTTCTCTGTGCCTCTCTCTTTCTTAGTGCCCATCTCTTTGCTATTCCATTCTGTCCTTGTCTTAGTTCCAGTCTCCATTTCTGCTCTTGTCCCTGTCAGTCCACGTTCTTACCTCCTGTCCTTTCACGTTCTGTTCCTTTCTCTGTTTCATCATCCTTAGTCTCTCCTCTGTGCCCAGTTCCGTTCTTTTTCTGATGCTTTTCATCTGGCTTTTGTTCTTTGTCTTTGTCTGGTTCTGTTTCCCAGGCTGTGTTTTTCTAGTTTTGGTTGTCTGGGTCTGTTCTTAATGGGTCGGATTCTCGATCCCCAGTCTGTGTCTGATTTTCAATACCTGTTTGGGCCTGGTTCTGTTTCCTTGCCTGTTTCTTGTTCTGTTTTCCGTCTGGTTTTCTATTCCCATCTGTCTGAGTCCCGGTTCCCTGTCTGTCTGGTTCTGTTCTTAGTCTGAGTCTGGTTCTGTTTCTGCGTCTGTTTCCGGTTCCCGTCCGGTTTTGTTTTCTGTCTATCTGGTTCTATTCCCTGTCTGTCTGGTTCTTGATCCTTCGTCTATGTCTGGTTCCCAATCCCTGTCTGGGTCTGTTTCTCTGTCTGTGCCTGGTACTGTTTCTCCTTTGGTTCAGTTCCTGTCTGTGTCTGCCTGTCTTAGTCCCCGTTTCTGTCGATTCTAGTTTCCGCCTACACCATTGTCTCAGTTATTGCTGGCTCTTGGGCCCTCTATTTGGCTCGGCCCCTTTCTTTATCCCGGTTCCTGTCTCAGTTGGTCTCTGCCTTGGTCTGCCTCTATCCAGTCCCTGTCTCAGTCTGTCTCTGTCCTGGTCCCTATCTCTGGTCTGTCCCTGTCTCTGGTCTGTCCCAGTCCCAGTCTCTGGTCTGTCCAAGTCTCGTTCTTTGGTCTGTTCCTGTCTCGGTCTCTGCTCTGGTCTGTGTCTCTTTTTTGATGAGGTCCTAGGAGAACGACAGGAGGCATTCTTTGAAGGGGTGGGTACTGCTATGATGCATGCCCTACCCCTTCATCGTCAGAACCACCAATGTCTGCTGATTGAAGATGCAGTCTAACGTCCGGGGCGCCATCTTAATGATTACTGTTTACTGTGTAATGTTTGCTAATTTCTGCTGTTATCCAAGCCAGGTATCCTGATCAAAGTTGTCTATGATTTGCTAAGTCTGTCTGTGTTCCTGGGTATTTACATTCAGTTTACTCTCCGTTGTGCTCTATTGTTTTCTGTGTGCACCACTTTAAATAAAGCGCGTGTGCTTAACATTCGGGATTCAACCTCATTACCTTAATGTTACAATTATTTTGTCACAACCGTTTTCTACCCTGTGTTTAAGCAATTCATTCATCTTCTTACCCGCTTATTGCCTAATTCGTTTTTGGACTGAAGAAACCCATGCACGTTTGGGGAAAACATTCAAACTCCAAACAGAAAGACCTCCGGCCTGGGAATGGAACCCGGGATCTTCTTGTTGTGAGGCGACCACGTTGATGACCACTACGCCACCGCGTCACCCTGTTTATGCAATTTTTCCATATAATTAATCTGGCATATAAGATTAGTTTTCCGAAGGTGTCCTTGATTAGGTACTATACTTTCTAAATAATCAAATGTACATCGTGTACTGTGAGTTTTATTTCAATCAGTTTATAAACAGACAGAGCTAACAGGATAAAAAAGAGAAATTCTATAAAGCAACAGTAAGTCTTGAGTGCGTGTCATGGGTCCATATTAAAGCACTTACATTTTGTTCTTACTCTCCCACACAAATAACTGGATGATCAACCTGATTCAAGGTTAGACATCCAGGCCCTCCAATTAATATCTTCACACTTGCCAGCTGTCACTGTTTTTGTCTAATCACTGCGGGGTTTCACACACTCTGTGTTGCATTTCTCTAGGCTACCCTGACAAAAACAAGCATACTAAAGTGTTTCCAGTTGTTTAAGTGTATGTACTGCACAGTCATGGACTACTTAGTTGTTCCCAAAATAGTCTTTAAGTGAAAGACCTACTGAACAAACTTAATAACATACTGTGACACTGTTTATATTTACAGCATTTAGCAGATTATCTTGTCCAGAGAGTCATCATAATCATCATTATCATCCTCATCCTCATCGAACAGCTCAATACTGGTACAATAGATCACAAATCAAAGTGTAACAACCCACAAAAAAGCAACATAGAGGAATTACTGTATCTGTAAATTGATTCATTAATTCACCTTTTAACCTGCTTATTTCCTTATTCTGGGTCATGGAGGTCTGCTGGAGCCTATCTCAGCTCACATAGAGAGAAAGGCAGGGTACACCCGGGACAGGTCGCTAGTCCATTGCAGGGCCACACAGTCAAACAACCACACACACTTGCTGCTATGGGCAATTTAGAATCACCAATGAACCTAATGTAACCTAATGTTGGATAATGGGAGGAAACCGGAGTACCCAGAGAAAACCCTCACAAGCACGGGGAGATGGAACCCGGGACCTTGTTGTGAGGTGACCCTGCTAAACACTACGTCATCTCATTTTCTTTCCTTTGGCTGCTGCCGGTAGGGGTCGCCACAGTGGATCACCCCATGCTCCGCACATTAGATTTGCCGTGGTTTTACGCTTGATGCCTTTCCTAACACTATCCTCCCAGTTATCCGGGCTTGGGGCCGGCACTAATGCTGCACTGACTTGTGCCACCCTAATGACTGGGATTTTATGGGCAATTTAGACTCACCAATCAACCTAATGTGCATGTTTTTGGACAGTAGGAGGAAACCAGAGTACCTGGGGCGAAACCCACACAAGCGCAGGAAGAACATGCAAACTCCGTATAGAAAGATCAACGACCCAGGAATCAAACCCAGACTTTTTGTAGTGAGGCGACCGTGCATTGCCTCATATCTGTAAATTATGTTTTGAAATGTTGAATGCTAGGGCATAGTGGATACTCAACACGGTCGCCTCACACAGTGCGGAGTTTGCATGTTCTCCCCGCGCTTGCGTGGGGTTCCCCTGGGGACTCCAGTTTCCTCCCACTGTCGATTAAGGGTTCTAAATTGTCCATAGCAGTGAATGTGTGTGTGAGTGGTTGTTTGTCTATGTTGCCCTGAGATTGACCCATCCAGGTTGTACTGCCTCTCGCCCTATGTGCATTGGGAAAGGCGAAAGGCGTCAGCAGACCCCCATGACCCCCAATTAGGGAATAAGCGGGTAAGAAGATGAATTAATGAATGAAGGAATGTTGAATTCTGAGTATTTAAGAAGGAGTTCTATCTTCAGTAGTCTCTTGTAGACCACCAATGATTCTGTGACGGCGTGGAAGCCAGTTATAGAGGGGAGTCCATTTATGCAGATATACAGCTAGAGTTACTAAGTTTGTATCCAATACCAAGAGCAGAGAGCAAACAAATCCAAAACACGAATCCGAAGGGGAAACGATTAAACAGTCCAGAAGTTGAAAAGCCAGTAATCAAAGGAAGAATGTTTATTTGCATGCTCAGTAAGGTTTAGAAAAACAATACTTTACCTTACGTGACCTAGTGGTCTTATATAGGGTGGCCACGCCCAATTACCTTTTGCCGGAAATAGTTCCTAATACGGCGCCCTCTGGTGGCCATCAGCCAGAGCCAGCTGCCTTACAGATTCAGCTCTTCTGACATTTATAGAAAATTCATTCCAACATCTTTCCAGAACAGAAAAAAGTCTAGATGCAGACCTATAGTGGAAGGTGGGACCAGTTGACCAGTTCTTGTGAAACTAAGAGAATGCAGTGCCATGTGAGGAATAATGAATATATAGTGAATACATCCGATTTTTGTAGCCTCTCCAACCCTGACCTGTTGGCAGATGGTCTTGAAAAGCAAAGAGTATGTAAGACTGACAAAGTAACTAATGACCAATGATTAAGTGACATCCATAAGCTAAACTTTATAATAAACATAAAGTTCTTTTAAACTGTCTGTACCATGAACCCCATATTTTTACTAATCCAGCATCTGTCAAGCCTCACTGATACAGATGTACATATCAACCAATGTCAGGACGACCTGTGGATGTGATGTCTGAGGCTGAGAGTAGATAACATCTCCCTTTAAATATTCTCCATTTTATTCACATTATTCCTCTCTTGTTTGACGTTTTTGGTATTTAAATTACAAAGAAATGTGAGACCTTTCCTTTGAGTATGCACATTTTTTCTTTGGTCTACCTACAGTAGTAAACTTATAGTAACTAGTGATGAGCAAATCCAGATTAGTATTAAATAAACAAATTCCTTTAAATGACTCAGGATTCATAAAAACTTTTATTTAATTCAGTAGATCGCCCAAGTTTTGTTGTTTCTTATAACTAACTGAGGAATTTTACTGCAAAAGCATACACAACAGAAACATAAGAGACTCACATGTACATCTGTATTTCCGAAAAAAATAAACATGTTGAATCCATGGGCAAGAAACAATAGTGCAGCTTTATCGCGCCTCTCACGCACTGCAATGAAAATGTTCTGCCCTCAAACACCTTGCTTGACTCGGCAGTCAGATAACGTCTCCCAAAGACAACAGTCTCAAGGGAATGATTTTTTAAACCTTTACTTTGATTTAGATTTTTGGGTTAGGGTTAGGGTTAGGGATTTTGATATACTTTATTGATCTCAGTGTCATCTATTGTACAGCGCCCTTAACAGGGTTAAGGGTCATTCTCAAGGACCCAACAGTGGCAGATTTGAACCAAGGACTTCCTTGGCTGTGGTGGGGCTGGAACACAGGTCTTCCTGTTCAACCAATCAACAACTCGGCACCTTAACTATTGAGCCACCACTGCCCCTGATTGTGGAATAACGAAAAACTGCAAAACATACAAAAAAAGAATGGTCAAATCACAAATGTGTACATGAACAAGCACAATCGGGCTCTTAACAAAATACATTTCTAATATCTCTAGGTTCACTGTTAAAATGTGATGCTATGAACAAATGGATCAGGACCGAATGTATAATTTAACGTTTTGGTTCTTACTGAATAAACCAGTGGAACCTCCAAGTGTGAATATAGATTTATTAGTCAAACTGGAAGACACTGTTCTCTACTGGAAGAACCATGACAAAAGAAATCAGGTGTGTGATTCCAAAAGATTTGAATCATCTGTAAATGGATTCTGATTTCTCACCTTTAGTAGTAACTAGACTGACTAGACAGGCTGCTCCTGTTAAGGGTCACCACACCAAATCACCCCCCGTGATCCTCACATTCGACTTGGCTTGGTTTTTCCACTGGATAAAGCAACCCTCCCATTTATCCGTGTTTGGGACTGGCACAAACGCTGCACCCTAATGGCTGGGATTTTATAGCCAATTTAGACCCACCAATCCGCCTAATGTACATGTTTTTGGACAGTGTGAGAAAACCGGAGTACCCAGGGAAAACCCACGCACGCACGGGGAGAACATGCAAACTCCACCGTGTCACCTGAGTGTGACTTGTGAAATAAAAATGAATAAATATGAATGCATAATTAATACACAATAAAAAAATAGAACAGGTGCAAAGTATACTTCAAAAAAGGTTAAATTAAATTGAGAGACTGCTTATGTTTGTGGAGGTGGTTGAGTCCAGGTAAAACAAATGTATTCCTGTATTTTTTTTCTTCCCCCCATCCTACCTGATAGATTTTCTCTCTCATTCTCACTATTGTGCATCACTGTTTATTTACTTGCCTTTTCACATTCAAGTATCATTCCATCCATGCATGTTAAATCGTGTTGGTTGATGATCAACAAGCAATTGAACTCCCAGTGTCTGAATCTGAAGTATTTCAATGCACAGTGTACGTTGTGATGTCAATAACAGAGATAGGCATTTGATTACATTTCCTTAATCGAGAATGATGAAAATTACTGGGCAATTATTGATTCATAAAATAGTATTCTTTTGCTGAATCAGTAACTTAAAATTACTGACATTATGGTAGATTTTGTAAAAGAAAAATCTGATGCATGTTGCAGTGTTTTTCATCTTAAATGAAATGTCTAGTAGCAAAATGTGTCTCGCAGTAATTTGAGCTGGTAAATGAAAGATGTTAAAACGTATTAAAATGACTTTATAATTAGAAATGATTGGTTGTCACTATTGACCAAATTGTACAGGAAGTGAGAACATTTACTTTATTAATTGGGTTAAAACATTTATATTGGTAGAAGAATGCTGAAGATGGAAGTGCCATGCAGGAGGAAAAGAGAAAGACCAAGGAGGAGGTTTATGGATGTGGTGAGGGAAGATACAGTGTTTTTTTTGCACCCTTCCTAATTTCCAATCTTTTTGCATGTTTGTCACACTTTAATGTTTCTGATCATCAAACAAATGTAAATATTACTCAAAGATAACATGAGTAAACACAAAACACAGTTTTTAAATTAAGGTTTTTAATATTAATAAAAAACAAAATCCAAAACTACATGGCCCTGTGTGAGAAAGTGTTTGCCTCCCTGTTAAAACTGTGGTTTATCACACCTGAGTTCAATTTCCCTAGGTACACTCAGACCGGATTACTGCAGTACTCATTACACACACACACACACACACACACACACACACACACCTGTTTGCATTCAAGAAACCACTTAAATAGAACCTGCCTGACAAAGTGAATTAGACCAAAAGATCCTCAAAAGCTAGACATCATGCCGAGATTCAAAGAAATTCAGAAACAAATGTGAAAGTAATTGAGATCTATCAGTCTGGAAAAGGTTATAAAGCCATTGCTAAAGCTTTGGGAGTTCAGCAAACCACAGTGAGAGCCATTATTCACAAATGGCCAGAACAGTGGAGAACCTTCCCAGGAGTGGACTGCCAACCAAAATTACCCCACAACAACATCCAAAGAATTGTAGGCCTCATTTGCCTCAGTTAAGGTCAATGTTCATGTCTCCACCATAAGAAAGAGACTGGGCAAAGATGGTCATCTGTTCATGACCTCAATCTAAAGGTTCTACAGCAGAACAAGTCCAGCAAGTCCACCTTTGAATGGCTGAAGAAAAACAAAATGAAGACTTTGGAGTGGACTCGTCAAAGTCTTGACCTGAATCCTATTGAGATGCTGTGGCATGACCTTAAAAAGGCGGTTCATACTCGAAAACCCTCCAATGTAGCTGAATTACAACAATTCTACAAATATGAGTGAAGTAAAATTACAGCGTTGTAATAGACTCATTGCAAGTTATCGCAAACGCTTGATTGCAGTAGTAATATTAGTCTTTGAGTCTAGTATTAAAATTTGTTTGATGATCTGAAACGATAAAGTTGTGACAAACATGCAAAAAGATAAGAAATCAGGAAGGGGGCCAACACTTTTTCACACCACTGTATGCAGGTAGTTTGGGTGAAAGAGGCCGATGTAGAGGACAGGGTATTGTGGAGAACAGGAATCCGCTGTGGAAGCAGCCAAAAGGAGAAGAAGAAGAGTTGGGTTAAAACACTGATAAAACCTCGTTTCCAATTCTTCCGTCAGGAGAACCAATCAATCGTCTTTATTAATGTAAACAAGAGGAAATAAAGGAATTGAGGGAAACCACTTTTTGTTTAATCACACATAACATTTAGAACAAATCAATGTGTTTGTAATTTATGTTACAGTAGCTGGAGGTAGACTTGCTATATTTTCTATCTATTTTAGCCTATGGAAAACACACACTATCTACAGTTCCACTAGTTTACAATGTTAAAAGCAATCTTTCTTCTTTCTTTGTCCTTCGGCTGTTCCCGTTCGGGGTCGCCACAGCGGATCCATGATCCGCACATTAGACTTGGCGGGGTTT
>JAOTRA010048960.1:0-20802 GCA_026260255.1 Pseudolaguvia tuberculata | reverse complement strand
CACACACACACACACACACACACACACACACACACACACACACACACACACACACACACACACATACATACACTTGTTGTTGGACGGTGGGAGGAAATCATCCAGTGATTCAGTAATACAGTTATTTAAAGAATCTTGTTACCTAACTCTAGATCCCTACGCCAAGGAAGAAATACAAATGTCAGCACTCCATCTCACCTTTTCTTTTTTTTGTCCCATTTTTATGGCAATCTCTTTTAACAGACTGTTTCCTTTTTTTTTTTTTTTTTTACGAATGCCAAAGGCTGCATGTATTTATTTGTAAGAGTTTAAGGGTTGGGTTTTTTGTTACCTTTTTTTATCGCACAAAACTTATTCCTCCAGGAAATAAATACCTTCCTTTAATTAGATCTCGATCCATTTTGTAAACAAACGTGTGCAGAGATTCAAGGTCACCCTGCCGTTAGCTTAGATTAACGTTGAAAGCTCAGGTGATCCAGAACGGTGGTTGCTTTTCGAACTAACAACCTATACGTGCGCTAATTGGCATGTAATTAAGCCTATCCGCCAATGTCAGAGCTATAAATCTTGGTGTCAATTAATTGTTAAAGACAGTTGAAAGACAAGGTTAAGTGTCTTTAAGAACAACGTATGTTCTTGATCTATTGGTAGTATGTGCTTAGCATGGATGCTAAACGGCAGTTCATGTAATCATGTTGCTTATTTACAAGTACAGAAAAATGGGTAAATATGAAAGTGGTCCTGTAATGGTCTGGTGACGTGTTCAAGAGTCCTCTATGTGCTCTGGGTTAGGCCCCCCAAGACCCCGAATAAGGGAATAAGCAGAAGAAGATGAATGAATGATTGAATGAATGAATGAATTAATTAAAGAAAGAAAGATAAATGCCATTTACCGCAAGAGTCCTTATCATTTAATATTTTATATATTAATATAAAAGTTCTGGGTTCTCCATTGTCTGATATTGAAACCCAGTCCGGTACTTGGTACATTTTCTAAAATTCCATGAAAATCTAGTCCTGGCTCATACGAGACCAACTATAAACAAGAATCTCTCCGCATGGGGAACATCGAGTTGAGGAAGAACAGGGAGCTTGTCAGGCAGCGGTGCCAACATGGCTAACAAGAAATTCCCAGCAGGAAAAAGAAAGAAAAAGAAAAAAAACCAACAGAATTGTAGCAGAAAAACCCTAAAGGTGAAGGTAGACAGGATGAGTCCATGTTCAGCCAAGAATATTAACAGTGTACATGAACCGCCATAGTCATTCATTCATTCATTCATTCAATCATTCATTCATTTTTTATACCCGCTTATTCCCTTCAGGGCCACTGGGGTCTGCTCGAGCCTAAACCAGCGCACACACACACACACACATACACACACACACACTCTTATGGGAAATTTGGAATAATCAATCAACCTAATGTTTTGGACTGGGAGGAAACCGGAGTACACCGAGAAAACCCACACCCACGCAAGTGCAGGAATCGAACCCGGGACCTTTTTGCTGTGAGGGAACCGTGCTAATGCCCAAAATGTATTCAGCTCTAGCGAATTATCTTTAGTTTTACACTTTCCATTAGAGCTAAAACACGGCTCTAAAAATGGCTGTTTTTCTCACAATCTGAAATGTATTGACTGTGCAATAAAAGGGATTAAACCCTCCGATGCTCACCTTTTGCTCGAGGTCTTTAATAACAGCTTCTCTTCTTGACAGATGAACAGGACTAACAGGTCTGCAGTGAACGCACTGCGGCTCGGGAGCCGTTCCGACTGATTATCACTATCAGGAAACGTTTACTGCAAAGCTTCCCTGGCTAAACATTTCCCAGCATGCAGCTGGAGGCAGCAGAGTAGGGATTCTTCAGATCTCAGGATGAGGAAGTCTTTGTTTATGTTTGAATCTGTCTCCTGGATTTTCAACTTGCTGGTAGAGTTTCAGTAATTATAAATTGGAAAAAAAATAAATACATTTTATACACAAAAATCCTTTTTCTTTAAAAAACTAGCAGAGCTGAGACACTAATTTGCCCAGATAAAAGGAATGATCACAAGACCAGGAAGACCATGGGTTTAAGTCCTATCAAGTCTGCCACTGTTGGGTCCTTGAGCAAGACCCTTAACCCTTCCTGCTCCAGGGGTGCTGTACAAAAGCTGAACCTGCACTGTAACCCCCAACTTACTATGCAAACTTCAAGAATTTCCCTTATGGGATCAATAAAGTATATAAAATTAAAAAAATAATAATAATAAATGAAAAAGCCCTAAACTAAATCAACTCTATTCTGAACATTTGATGCCACTTTAACAAAATCAGCAGAAAACTCCTGGAATTCCAACAAGCTGGAATTGTTATTGCTACGAGCAACAATAGCTTCCTTTTTGAGCCTCCAAACCACCAGGAAAAAAAACACTGCAGCCTTCAAACCACTTCAGGAAAGGAGTCTGAGTGGACAGAACAGTAAGAAGAGAATCCTACCTATCATACCTTTTTTTTCCTCCATAGCTCAATAGGATAAGTCAACACTGCTACCATTTAGTCAAACGACTCGGGTTACTCACAGGAAAGTCTCACGGATTACGGAGCGAGTTTTCAGGCATCTTTATAACGTCCTACAGTGCAACAAGATCATGTTCACACAGTCCGACAATCGCAAAATAGAGAATGCACCAGGCTTTACATGATGGGCCACTATAGCCATAAAGGTTCCTGGCTTGAAGCCAGGTCAAAATGGCCAAAAGCAAAAAATTATTGTATCAATCACCATGCAGAAACCAGGACCTAATTTCATTCCATCTTTCACTTTAGGTTCACATATTGGAGAAGAAATGCTGCAGACTGTAGCTCGAGTGCTACAATAAGAAAAAAAAGCCGACACAAAGGCTTTGGTGTACTGTGAGCTGCCTAATCAGGTAGGTGTTAGATAGGTAGAACTGGGCTGATGAAATATCCAAGTGAAGACTCATAGCCAAAGGATATTTTTCCAGCCACAGGTTAGGCTCCTGGCCAGATACAGCTTCTAGTAATGTAGTAACGTCAAAAAAGCGCCACTGTTATAAAGGTTTGTCCTGATCCGTCCATCTATCATTCTAGTTGTTAACATTGATACGCTTGTTTCATTAGTTTCCATGCTTACCCTGCTATGAAACTTCGTCTCTCCAATGACACACTGATCAATCCCCTCGGCGGCATTGTTTTTTCTCCTAATGAACGTAGGATCAAGTCGCCGTTTCATGGACAGGCGGCTATTACCTTCAATTTGCTCATTTATGCAGCAATTACAGCTGGGTCGAAACGCTCCAGAGACTAAACAAACGTGGTAATCAAAGGTAACCATGTTATTAGCAAACTGTAACCAGGCTTTAAATTAGGAACATTACCTTATACCAGAATTTTTCTTTATAATGCATAATTGAGACCTTTGGTTTGTTAAACTAATACGATTTTGTACGATTTAGCTGCTACAAGAGGTCAATTACAACAAAAAGGTCTTTTGTGGGGCTTTTAATTCACACGATCCTCATGTCACACTATACGTTTCTTAATGCTAATTTTGTGTAATCATTCAGAGACATGTTTGCTAACACAACTCTTGATAAATGGTAGCTAGCATCAAACACACAGCAAATTTGACATGTTACTACGTAATTCAAGGTTCTCTTCCTGTACACCAGATTTGTTTCTGCACTTTCTCTAAAAGCTGTCGCGTCTTTGTGTTCAATGCTTCTATTGGTTCTTGTTTCAAAGTCGCACCGTCGTAGGTGATAACTAAACACAATGGCAAAGTCAAACTATCTATGAAAGACAACAAAATTTAGTGCAAGAAATCTTTTCAGATCTTTCAGGAATTAATTCATTCATTTGTCTTTTTGCCCTCTTATTCCCTAATTCGGGGTGTATCTCAGGGCAACACATAAACAAAACAACCATTCACACACACATTCACTCCTAATGACAATTTAGAATCACCACTGCACCTAATTTTTGGACTGTGGGAGGAAACCGGAGTACCTGGAGGAAACCCATGCAAACACGGCGAGAACATGCAAACCGGGCCGGGAATCCCTGAGGCTTAGCATAGCGGTTAGCATTCGCCTCACAGCAAGAAGGTTCTCGGGTTTGAACTCTGCATAAAAAGTGCCCGGGGACTTTTTATGCAGAGTGTGGGTTTTCTCCGGGTAGTCCGGTTCCCACCCCCAGTCCTAAAACATGTACATTAGGTTGATTGGGGATTCTAAATTGCCCATTAAGTGTGCGTGTGTGTGCGTGTGCGTGTGTGTGTGTGTGTGTGTGTGTGTGTGTGTGTGTGTGTGTGTGTGTGTGTTAGTGGATGTGCATCTTTGTGTCCTGTGATGTGCTGGCTCAAGCAAACACCCATGACCCCAAATTAGGGAATAATCATGTTAGAAGATAAATGAATGAATGAATGAATGAATGAATGAATGAATGAATGAATGAATGAATAATAAGACAATAAATGCATTATAATAATAATTGTTTAAATTTCTCCACGGACCAAACGCCCAGAAACATGAAATCAAACCAAGCAGCAACACAGAACCGGAACCGCGCCCATTATCCAAGAAGAACTTTTCCTGGAATGGAATATTGTGTGTTACTGTAAAACCAGGTTGAATAATGATCCCAAGTTCTGTTTCAGCTTAAGTGGTCCCAGGGGAACCATCTTGAGGGTTGGACTCGTTTTGAGCTCTATGGGAGTTGGATAACATCCAAGCTGCTATTATTATTACAGTAAAACACTTGTCAGACATGAAAAGGAAGGAAAGATTGTATTCAGGTTACTGTCAGGGGAGCGTTTAACAGATCGGATTGTTGGTAAAGATAAAGAGAAGGTAAAAGATGTCTGTCTGGTGATGAAAGTGTCTATCCGACAGACCCCGAATGAAAAAAGGCCCTCCATTTTAGAAGTATCTAGGTATCGCTGAACTGACCGTGTGACTCACATGTTCCATACTGGTTAGCATGGTACCAGATTAGATTCCCGGGGCAAAGGTTTCTTTCTGTGCCGAGTTTGCATTTTCTCCCAACGCATGCGTGGGTTTTCTCCGGGTACTCCGGTTTCCTCCCCCAGAAATATGTACATTAGTTTGGTTGGTGATTCTAAATTGCCCATAAGAGTGAATGTGAATGTATGTGGTACCTTGTGATGGATGAGTGAACTGGCCAGATTGTACCATGTGCATTGAAATAAGCTCAAGCAGAACCATGTGACTCCATATAATAAATAGAGTAGAAGATGAATGAATGAATAAAATATTTTGAGGTTTGAAGTTTTCTTAAAGAGTTTTTTGCTCATCTTGGTGACAGACCCGGTAGCAGTCAAACACCTTGACCTACGAGTCACCAAGCCCCTCCCTGCAAAACACAATAAATCATTTAATTTTACTGTCTAACTATTAGATCCTGACCTTTTAGTAAGTCTGTTTATACCTTTAATCTTAAAAGAAGTTCCAGCCATAGAACCAGATTTTCCAATGTTCATGCTCACACCATTGCTAGCTAAGCTCATATAAAGCTCTTCTATTGGATGGATCTAATTCCGATATATTACAAGCATTAAGGTAATATTCTCAAGAATTTTAACATTCCTATTTGTCAGCAGCTGTCGGGCCCAATAACATCAGTCATATAAGAAAGCAGATTCGTTTTTTTTTCATTTTATGTCCCCACAGCGCTAGGGTTCGAGCAGAGCAGAACTAATGACGGACCGGTGAGATTGATCATACGGTCACGCAATTCGTCTCGCATCCAAGCAAAGGTTCGGAATCACTTGTGTGCTAGTGTAGGAGTGTAACAGCATTCTTCAGACCTGATTAACGGCAACTTGCCACAAAAACCATACCAACAAACATTTTAGCATATTAAAAATGCCAAATTAAGATGTGTGGCCTTGCAATGGACTGGTGACCTGTCCAGGTTGTACCTCTGTCTTTTATAATCAGAACCACTGATCTACATATACAACCAAGCCAGGACCTTCATCGTACAACCTAAATTCTAATAAGTATTATGGGCGGCACGGTGGTGTAGTGGATAGCATGGTCGCCTCACAACAAGAAGGTCCTGGGTTCGATTCAGTTCAAGTTCTCCCTGCGCTTGCATGGGTTTCCTTTTGGTACCACGGTTTCCTCCCACAGTCCAATTTTGACTAGTGAGTGTGAATGTATGTGGTACCTTGTGATGGATGAGTGAACTGGCCAGATTGTACCATGTGCATTGGAATAAGCTCCAGCAGAACTAGTGAGTCAAAATTGCTCATAGGATTGTGTGTGTGTGTGTCGTTGTTCATCTATATGTGGCCCTGTGATGGACTGGCAAACTGTTCAGAGTGTACCCCTGCCTCTCGTTAGATGTGCGCTGGGATAAGCTCCAGCGGACCCCTTGACCCCGAATTAGGTAATAAGCGAGATAGGTAAGAAGATGAAAGAATGACTGCATGAATGTATGAATGAATTACTGTTAATTTATTCCCAACAGTTTAACGTCTTTATTTTATAGATTAATTTCATAGCTTGTTTATTCATTCATTCAACTCCATTCAATGCTTATTCCCTAATTTAGGGCTACGGGGGTCTACTCACTCACTCACACACATTCACTCCTATGGGCAATTCAGAATTAACAATCAACTGAATGTACATGTTTTTGGACTGTGGGAGGAAACCGGTGTACCCACGCAAGTGCTAGGAGAACATTGTGTCAAGTGATTAAGAAAATGAAATTGTTTTGTACATTATAGTGGGATTGCTGATCCAATAAACGATTGTGCCTCTTGTCGATTAATCAACAGCTTATCCATCAGACTCCGGAATATGATATCACTGTGAGGGGGGACGGAACGGGGTGTTAAAAACTGAGTTATAGAAATTCATAAATATCGGCATGAGGAGAAAAATGAATCTATCTTTGGAAATGGAGGTTTGGATGGGACGGAATATTCAGAGGGAAATGTGGATGATATGGAGGCATTTGAATGTAAATGGAAGATGACGGACTGGACAGTGGAGGAATAAATGACAAGAGCTTTGTGCTTCTGCCGCCATTAAAACCTCCACTGACAGATAAAGTAAGGAAACTGGAGCACATATCCATCCAAATGTATTCAAATCAATCACCCTCTTTCTTCCTCCTCTATCACCCCCTCTCTCCTGCCCCTCTACCCCCCCTCTTTCTCTCACTCTCAAATCTAAAATTGTCAAATCTGACAATTAAACATCAGGCATTTGCCCCGATTGCCCTCTTTCTGACCTGTCGTCCCCTTGACCTTTAAATAAAGTAAAACAAGAATAAAATGGAAAATATTTAATGTCTTATCCTATACTAATTGTAACTTTTAAGCAAGTTACATTACATTTCTATTATTGTATGTGGGTTTTTTCCTATGAATTGAGGTTTTTCCAATTACACAATAAATAACAGTATCTGCACCTCTGGAAAGTGGACTAGAAAGTAAAAAAAAAAAAACAATGTAAATAATTTAATTAATAATTTAAATCATTTATTATTTTTATTCTTATTATTTATACAATTGGTGGCGCGGTGGAATAGTGGTTAGCACGGTCGCCTGACAACAAGCAGGTCACGAGTTTGATTCCTGGGCCGGGGATGTTTGCATGTTCCCCGTGCTTGTGTTAGTTTCCTCTCGGTACTCCGGTTTCCTCTCACCATCCAAAAATATGTACATTAAGTTGATTGGTGTGTGAAAATTGCCCATAGGAGTGACTGTGTGTGTGTGTGTGGTTGTTTGTCTATGTGTTGCCCTGCGATGGACTCGTGACCTGTCCAGAGTGTACCCCTGCCTCTCACCCAATATTTTTTTTTTAGATTTTATGTAAATTTAATGTATTAATTTGCTCTTTTTTACTACATAATTTAACTATATAACAAACTAATTGTTTTCTGGAAAAAAAAAATCATCCTTAAATTTAAAGAAAATGCAGAAGAAACAAATCTTTAATTTGTAACCCAAGACAAGATCTTGAAAAAAATAATAAACCAAGCAGTTTCAGGTTTCTGGAAAAATTATTACTAATTATAAAATGAATTCAGCAATAGAATTTCGGTGTTATATACCCTAATTATCTTGCCCTTGAAAGTTCTTTGAATACTCTTATTGCCTGAATGTGGTAGCTTAGCGGTTATGGTGGTGTTCTACTTACCGGATTTATTCACCATCGAGTTTACCACCTTTGGGAAATTTGCCAGTCCGTCGCAGGGTGACAGACACAACAACCACTCATACACAATCAGTCCTATGGGCAATTTAGACTCATGTACATGTTTTTGGGAGAAAACCAAAGTTCTAAGGGAACATTGTTGTGAGGCGTCCACTACGCCACCTTTGTTCGGAGTTGTGCAAAAGAAATAAATGTTACTCTGGATAAGGCTGTCTGCAAAAACTGTAAATGTAAATAAATGCGTGTGTGTGTGTGTGTGTGTGTGTGTGTGTGTGTGTGTGTGTGTGTGTGTGTGTGTGTGTGTGTGTGTTAGCCACGTCAAAATTTTGCCAGAATCTTCAGTCTTTTGAAACTGGATTAATGCATAATTAAAAGGATTATTAGCACTTGCTGATGGTGGAACGCTAAAGTATGTCGTGATGTAACTGAAGAACCCTTAAGCTGCGGAATCTTGATTCAGCTCTGTGGTTTGACAGTTCAAAAATAAATAGCTAGCATGGCTTAACAGACTTCTCCAAGAGACTTTCCTGCCTCAGTGTCCACCAACAGGCAGATCCTAAGTTATTATTTGCTGAAGAATGCAAGCTTTACACTCACGTGTAGCGGCACACGCACTGACTGCTACACTCCACCTACTATTCTTTTCAACCTAACTAATCCCCATGGAGAGAAAAATTACAATGCAATTCTTTGTGAATGGATTCACTGGGCCAAACTAGTGGGTGTGCCAAACACACTTTTTCTTCCTTTCAATGACCACAAAAAAACCTGTAGTTTGTTAAAGGAATAAAAATAGTTGGAGGTCTATGAGGAAAAAAAGGCAGCCGAGCCTTGTCATCCAACATCGTGCCAGACTGTCACTGAAATCAGCATTCCGCCTTGCAGGATGGTAGCTCTCTTTGGAGTTCTGTTTTTGTCCCCTAAAATTTGTCGATGAGTATCAGTTAAAGGACTTCCACATGTCCCGAAACCTTGGCATGTTGCCCTTTTAGAATATTTTTTTCAATTCGCCTAGCGAGAACAACATATGAACAAAATGCTAAGTCATGTGTACGTTGTATTAGTAGTATTAGCCATTCACGCACACATAATTTAGAATCACCAATTGACCTAATTTTTGGACTGTGGGAGGAAACCGGAGTACCCGAGGAAACCCAACAAGAGTGGGGAGAACTTGCAAACTTTGCACAGAAAGATCTCCGGTCTAGGAATCGAACCCGGGACCTTCTTATTGTGAGGCGACCGTGCTAACCGCTACTAAATAAAGAGTCATGTCACTATCATTGAAAAGCAGAGGATATTAGTCCTACTAGTCCATTTGCACCAGACTAACCCTGACCCATTTCCTGCCCAAACAGGCTTTAGAAAAGTCTACAGAAGATAAGCATTTCTCCAAAATGATCAAAAAGTAGATGGAAAAAAACTTTGATTGGACCCCATGTAAAAGTCAGAGTTGTTATCCAGCTTGGTAATTTCCCTCAGCTCCATTGCTTTTGCATGGCTTTTAGCCTGGCAGGATGGTAGCTCTCTTTGGCCAGGCTTTGAAGTCCCTCTATAGTCCACTTTTGTCCTCAGGCTCATAGCGCCATGTGGTTGTCCAAGCCAGAAATAGGTTGTGCCAACCCACCACAAAAGCAGGCTAATTAAAGGACTACACGAGACTCAGTCACATCCCACATATTCACACCTCATTTAAATTTACAAAATGCATAACAGGATAAATATGGATAATATTAGTTAATTTCTTTGTTTAAGGTCTCAGGAAATATTGGAATATGAAAAATGAAAAAAATAAGCAACTTTGGAAAAACATTTAGAACCCAACGTTAAAGCAGATAAATCCATTAGGTTGGACAATGATTTTCTTTCAAAGGTTTGGTCAATGCCAATATTGATGCCGGCCTAACAACCTTGGTTACATGTAGTCAGCTTGAAAAGAATTTCACAACCTACAAAATCAGTACATCCTCTTAACAAACCAGCAAAATAGATCGTTCTTCAATTCTGATGTCCTAACCAACAAACCTTAAAGGGTTTTACTAGAAAGACATAGTTTAATTAAGATTCATGTGGCATGTTTAGCTACAATATATTACCAAAAGCTTTTGATCACCTAAGCATCACATCTGTATGTGGTTCCTCTCAAAACTGTTGCTAAAAATCTAGCCCACAGTTGGTCTAGAATGTCTGTTGTATGTTGTATCATTACATTATTCCTTCAGTGGAACTAAGAGACTACAACACTGTTCCAGGATGGCAATGATCCTGAGCACAAAACCCCTGACCTCCATTATCACATGCTGGGTTATGTGTGCTCCACACAAAGTCCTGATCTAACCACCACTGAACCCCTTTGGGATGAACTGGAATGGTGACTGACCCACCTCAGACCTCCTTACCTGGCATTAGTGACTAATCTCACTAATACTGTTGGAGCTAAATGAAGAGATATTTCACATTCAAACACAACATTGGACTGGAAGGTCTTACTAGAAGACTGGAGCTTCAACCAATAGTAACAATGAGAATCAATCTGGAAGAAGATGCTGGAAATCGCATGTGTTATGTACTTGTTTAGAAGCCTGTAGCTACACTTGTAAAGAAAGTAAGCCATCGTTAAAGACTAAATACAACATTTATTTATAAACATTTATTGATGAAACAAAAAGAAAGCAATATTAATCCACAAAGAAAATTAATAAGCTACAGTAGAGAGTCCTCTGTGTGATAATTTAGCATCATAGCATTAACAATTTCCTGTTCCTCACAAAACCCGGTCCCTTCAGAGAAATATGGTGAATAGTTATATCATATTTCTTTATGACTCATTAATAAGAACCTGTCAATTTCATTGGAACATTCAAAACAAACACAGAGGGAACAACACACAACTGTTCACTGTCCCAATACAGCTGTCTGTGAGTCAGGCTCACAGAGTGTTCAAGGTTAGATTATAAAAAAAAGATTTGTAAGCTACAATCAAACAATGTAGACGAGTGCAAAGAAAAGAATAACAAACACCAACAAATCATAAATTCCTCACACTTTACCAGACACCCCTACAGTCTCATTTTTTTAATCGCAATTAAAAATCGCTGGAAATTAAACCCATCGTTTGATCAGCAACCATAAACAAAAATCATATTTTCAATTATATTTTCATGATATTTTAGCTATTGTTTCATTATCAGTTTGTTTCATTAGCATGGCAAAATATTTTGGTCACCTTTATGTTCATAAACACATACAATTTTCAACATCATCTTCCAGATTGATTCCCATTGTTACTATTGGATGAAGCTCCAGTCTTCTAGTAAAACATTCCCGTCCAATGTTGTGCTTGAATGTGAGATATCTCTTCATTCAACTACAACAGTATTAGTGAAATCAGATACTAATGTCAGGTAAGGAGGTCTGGGGATGGTCAGTCACCATTCCAGTTCATCCCAAAGGGGTTCAGTGGTGGTAAGATCAGGACTTTGTGTGGAACACTGGTGTTTTTCCACTCTAATACTAACCCAGCATGTGATAATTGTCACGCCCTACCCCTACCTCATCACTAACCACCATCACCTGCTGATTGGGGATGCAATCAATCAGCCGGGTAATAATGCGTTATTTAAGGTGAACACCATCCTTACGATTATTGTATTTGATTACTCGGGTAGTACCCACCGGCAAAGAAAAGTTTTGTTTTGGTCGCTCCACTAGCTCCGCACCTAACTGCAACCGGCTAAGGTTCCTTACATCATGCTTCCCAATAGGTATGATGGGTCAACGGTGTATTGCGAGAAGTTTTTATTTCAAGACAGGAAGAGTGCGTTTGTTATTTTGCTGCTCGCTGGGAAAGCGCTTGCCTGGGGCGCCACCATGTGGGAATTATTCCCGTGAGTCCGCAAAGACGTGAGCTATCTATTTTTTTTAATGACTGACGTTTTTGGCAGTTCCCAGGTGCTAGAGCCTACGTGGCAGATGGACCACGCCCATTCAGCTCAGCCCCAGGAAGGACATGTTAAGGAGAAAGAGGTTGCGGCGCTCCCGCCCAGTCCAGAGGAGATCGCGGCGCTCCCACCAGGTCCCGAAGAGGTTGTGGCGCTCCCACCAGGTCCCGAGGAGGCCTGGAGGCCTTATCCTGCTCCGGTGGCGGTCCAGGAGTTGCCCTCTGCTCTGGTGGCGGTCCATGAGCTGCCCTCTGCTCCGGTGGAGGTCCAGGAGCCGCCCACTGCTCCGGTGTCGGTCCAGGAGCCGCCCTCTGTTCTGGTGGCGGTCCAGGAGCCGCCCTCTGTTCAAGTGGCGGTCCAAGAGCCGCCCTCTGTTCCGCTGGCGGTCCAGGAGCTGCCCTTTGTTCCGGTGGCGGTCCAGGAGCCGCCCTCTGTTCTGGTGGCGGTCCAGGAGGCCTCGTTCTGTTCCTGTCACGGAGGCTAGAAAGCCTCACCCTGACCCTGCCCCTTCGGGACTATGGACAGTTTATGGACCTGGACCCCCTCTGTTCCTTCTGTGTGACACAGCCTGAGTATCCTGTTTTTTCCTTTTTGTTTTTTATTTTTTCCACAGAAGTTTTAGGTTTACTTATTTGTTCAGTCTAGATCCTCAGCCCTCAATGATTGTATTTATTTTGATAAACTGTCATGTCCTTGCTCTGTCCCAGTTCTGTCTTTGTCTTTGCTTCCTCGTCCTGTCCTGTCTTTGCTTCCTCGTCCTGTCTTGTCCTGGCTTCCTTGTCCTGTCCTGTCTTTGCTTCCTCATCCTGTACTGTCTTTGCTCCCTCATCCTGTTCGTTTCCTAGTCCTGTCCTGTTCTCGCTCCTCCGTCCTGTTCTCGCTCCTTTGTCCTGTACTGTACTGTCTGCGTCCTCTGCCCTCATCCTGTCCTCGCTCCTTCATACTGTTCTCGCTCTCCCGTCCCGACCTCTCGTCCTCATCCTTTCCTCGTTCTCTGCCCTCGTCCTTGTTCTCTGGCCTAGTCCTATACTGTCCTCATTCTCTGCCCTCGTTCCTGTCCCGTTCTGTCCTCGTTTTCTGCTCTCGTTCTCATTCTCTGCGCTAGTCCTCTCCTGTCCTCATTCTCTGCCCTCGTCCTGTCCTGTCCAGTCCTCGTTCTCTGCCCTCGTCCTCTGCCCTAGTCCTGTCCTGTCCTCGTTGTCTGTCCTCGTTCTCTGCCCTTGCCCTGTCCTCATTCTCTGCCCTCGTCCTGTCCCATCCTCAATCTCTGCCTTCATCCTGTCCCATCCTCGTTCTCTGCCCTCGTCCTGTCCCGTCCTCCTTCTCTGCCCTCTTTGCTCTCTGGTTCCCGATCCCTCTTCGCTCTCTGGTCCCCGATCCCTCTTCGAGATCCTGTCTTTGTTCCAGTCCCCATCAGATCCCAGGATCGGTGTCAAGTTAAGTACGATATTCATTAGTGCAGCGTTGCTGCACGGTTTGGTTTCTGTTTGGTGTTTGGTACTTACCGATAAATAAAGGTGTTTTTTACGAAGTCTGACTCCTGTTGGTATTTGTAATTCCTAACCCGTAACAATAATGGAGGTTTTTGTGTTTAGGATCATTGTCATGCTGGAACAGTGTTGGGGTCTCTTAGTTCAAGTAAAGGAATAATGCAATGCTACAACATAGCACAAACATTCTAGACCAAGTGTGGGCTTCCAGATTTGTAGGAACAGTTTGAAGAGGAACCACATATGGATCTAACTCACCAACACAAAGAAACATCAAATCAGTTTAGAAAGACTGATTACAGTGATTTATTCATCTTCATTCATCTTCTAACTTGCTTATTCCCTAATGCAGGGTCACAGGGGTCTGCTGGAGCCTATCCCAGTGCACACAGAGCGAGAGGAAGGTAAACAAAACACTCACGACCAATTTAGACTCATCAATCAACCAAATTTTGTAATTTATCAAAAATGTTTTTGGACTGTAGGAAACCACCCACAGTGCAGAAGGAGGGAGGAGTGGGAGGAGTACTCAGAGGAAACCCACTCAAGTGTGAGAAGAACATGCAAACTCAGCACAGAAAGACCCTCAGCCCGGGAACCCAAGCATGAACCCACCTCGCCACTCTGATTTTAGTCTCTCATTCAATCAAAGATGCCATGAATTCTTTATCACTAAAACAGGAAATAAATTTTGCCTCAATTCTGATGCTAATTATATCCCAGCATTGATTATTCTATTCATTTCTACAACATGTCTTTAATTTTGTCCTTATAGGTTGGGGGGAAGGGAGGTGATGTTTGACACATTTAAAAAGATTTGAAAAGCAAATGGCTACCAAACGACTGCCAGATTTTAGATGATGTATTTTTAAATCTGAAACAATGACTTTTCCAAGCATTTTATCTCTTTTTAGACCAGTTTGTTCTAGCAAGGAGCCCTCAGCTCGATCCTCAACTGTCACAGTAATGGCAGGGTAGCGCTTTCACGCAGAGATGCCCAAAAGCACAATACAAACAAAACAAAGCAGGCTTGAAATAGTTCACACAGATAGGTAAAGGGGGGGTCCTTTACAAATATTTATTCCATACGCTCAGTAATGCAGGTATTCGACAATACTTCGATACACGTGTCTGTTTGGCTAAGCTAATGTAGGGGGCTCACTCTGCAGGTGGGACGTTACACAACAAACTTCAACAATTGGCTACTGAACATTCATTCATTCATTCATTCATCTTGTAACCCGCTTATTCCATAATATGGTGTCACAGGGGTTTTGCTGCAGCCCCTCCCAGCCCACATAGGGAAAAAAGCAGGAGTATACCCTGGACAGGTTGCCAGTTCATTGCAGGGTCACACATAGACCAACAACCACAAATACTCACATTCACTTCTACAGGAAATTTAGGTCAGGTAAAGAGGTCTCGGGAGATCAGTCGATCATTCCAGTTTAACCCAATATCCCATAGCATGTGATAATGGTCAGAGTGTCATTGTCATGCTGGAACAGTGTTGGAATCTCTTAGTTCCAGTGAAGGAATCGACTGTGGGCTTCCAGATTTTAGCAGCAGTTTGGAGAGGAACAACATATGGATTTTATGCCAACAAAACTTTTGGCAATCTAGTGTATCTGTACAACTAAGTTATCATTTGCTATTATTTGTATTACCAGCTAGGGTATAACAATGTAAAAATGATGTCAGATGGATGAACAATACAATCGTTTTGTGTAAACACTCATCTGTGCTGAAAATTACTTCCTTGTTTGCTTGCAGCTGCTTCTCCATCAGACCGATGCTGAAATAAAAATAATGGTCTGGCAGTTTGGTCATCAATAAAACATGAGTTGTGTGAGTGTGTGTGTGAGGAGAGAGAGGAGGGGGGTGTTACATACTAGATAGAGCTGTCTGTCGGTTAGTGTACGGGAGAATGGGGACAGTCTGATGGATTATGAGGAATATTAAACTATGTCACTGCTTGAAAAACCACTAGAACGTAGACCTGCACATGAGAAGCATAAACTGCCAGAACAAGCCAGAAGAAAAAGCCTGAAGGATCCAAAACTGTCAATAAAACTCATAATTCATTCGTTCACTCATCTTCTTACCCGATAGATCCCTGATTCGGGGCTATGGGGGCTCACATAGGACGAGAGGCTGGGGTTCATGCTGGACAGGTCATCAAGTCCATCACAGAGCCACACATGGACAAACAACCATTCAAACACACATTCACTCCTATGGACAATATAGAATCATCAATCGACCTAATCTGAATGTTTTTGGACTGTGGCAGGAAAGCGTTGCACCCGGAAGAAACCCATACAAGCGCTGGGGAGAACATTCAAATGGCGCACAGAAAGATCCCCAACCCGGTATTTGATCCAGAGACCCTCTTGTTGTGAGGCAACCGTGCTAACCACTACGACACTGAGCCGTCCATCATCAGAATTCTATAACATAAACATAGGGTGGCATCGTGGTGTAGTGGTTAGCATGGCCACCTTACAACAAGAAGGTTCCGAGTTCGATTCCCAGGTTGGGGGTCTTTTGTGCGGAGTTTACATGTTCTCTTCGTGCTTGCATGGGTTTTCTCCCACAGTCCAAAAACATGTACGTCAGGTTGATTGGTGATCCTTAATTTCACATAGGAGTGAATGTGCAAGGTTGTTTGTCTGTGTGGCCCAGCAACAAAACATTGTTTGCTCAGTTGTAAGTCGCTCTGGATAAGGGTGTCTGCCAAAAGCCGTAATTGTGAATTGATTTGACTGAGTCAAAACATAGTCCCCCCCCTTCTTTTGGGTTAAAAAAATTATATTGATAAGCATGTCCACCGGTTTCCAGTTCTTGTAGGTAATCTATAATGATCAGAGGATTTTAAACCCCCAGACGACAAATTCACCTCACCCAAATAGAAAAAGTTTTTAGCAAACAGAGGACTACCATTTGAGTTGTAGCTTGAAACAAACTTTGTATGCAATCCATGAACTCTATACTAGCTGTATTTGATGGTGACAAACCACCATTTAAAGTCAACAGCTACAATCTTGGGACTACCAGTAGGATGTGGTTATAAATCCAGGGCTACCCAAATTTAGAAATACCTGTTACAAGTGGTGGCAAACCCTGGACTACCGATAAAAGGTAATGACAAACTCAAGACTACCGGTAGGAGGTAATGACAAACTTGTGTAGGAAGTGGCAGTATAACGAGTTGGTGTCAGAACCTGGACTACCTGTAAGAGACAATGACGAGTGTTAAAGGTTAAACAAAATATCCGTTTGTGATGCAAAGGATTTGTGTTCTATGTGTTTTTTGTGGGTGTGTGTGTGTGTTCAACCCCAGATTAATAGTTAATTAATTAACTATTGATGAGTTAATTAACTATTAATTAATTAACAAACTAGCAGAAATGTCTTGAGACAGATCTATAATCAGAGATCAACTGGTTTCTTCAAGCTTTGAAACCAAAACACACTGAGAAAACTGTAAAAAAAAACAAGAGGGAAGGTAGTTATGGTGCTGCACCTATACTGGAAAGACCAGGGTTTGACTCCCAACACTACCAAGGGAACCCGTACAAACACTCAACATGTATCATGGACAAAAAGAGAAAGCAGAGCATTCTTGTTAATCCAAACAAAAGAGAAATGTCACCACTCCATCGCAGTGCACAATACACACTTTTACAATCAACCTAATGGGCATGGGGCAGCACGGTGGCATAGTAGTTAGGTCACCTCACAACAAGAAGGTCCCGGTTTCCTCCCACCGTCCAAAAACATGCACATTAGGTTAATTGGTGAGTCAAAAATTGCCCATAGGAGTGACTGTGTGTGTGAGCCCTGTCTGTGTGGCCCTGCGGTGGACTGGCAAACTGTCCAGTGTGTACCCTATGTCCGCTGAGCTAGGCACCAGTAAACCCCTGTAACCCTGAATTAGGGAATAAGCAGGTAAGAAAATGAATGGATGAATAATGGGCATGTTTTTGAACTGTGGGAGGAAACCAGAGTACCCACAGAAAACTCCCAGGGAGAACATGCAAACGACACACATAAAGACCTCCAGCCTGGAAAACGGACCTAGTACCTTCTTGTTATGAGGCGACCATCCTATCCATTACAGCACCACAATCTCATGCGAGTGGAAACCAAAAAAGTCCAGTTCTCCATGAAATGATAATCAGAGAGAATCGAAGAGCAACGCCGGCACAACGGCTGTTTGAACAATGTCTCGGAATGTCTCCCACAGCTCTGGTAGCCAACACTGATGTATTTGTCTAGCTTCTGAGATGTCCAAGAGGGAGAAACAAAGACGTGTGTTATTCATCATGCTTTGCTCATAGAACTGACAGAAACACAAGCCATCGACTATAACAAGTATAAATACAGTCTTATGTTCATTCAGTCATCTTCTATCCTGCTTATTCGCTAATTCAGGGTCACGGGAGTCTGCTTGAGTCTATACCAGTGTACATAAGGCAAAAGGCAGGGGTACACCCTAGACAGGTCACCAATCCATCGCAAGGCCACACATAAACGAACAACCACACACATTCACTTTCACTCCAATGGGCTCACCGTGTTTTTGGACTGTGTGATAAAACCGGAGTACCTAGAGGAAACCAGAGCTTGTTGTGAGACGACCGTAGCACAAAAACTACCGATTTTGTGTTGCAGAGAAAAAAACTGGTGTCCACAGTACTGTTAAAACAAGAAGCCATATGAAAGTATCTCTGCTTACACACTGGGTTTTTTTTACTTTCCCTTCACCGTCAAAACGTACTGGAAGCTGTTAAGTCAGTTTAGCTTTGCTTTGCTGCCCTGATCGATTATAACGCCTGTTTAGCCTTTAAGGTAATCACACACACATACACACAAACACACACACGCACAAAACCCTACAGGAGCATCTGACCTATCGTTTCAATGGGTAGCACAAACATGGTCTTCTAAAAAAAAAAAAAAAAGAATTCTACCAGTAAAAGCTGATAATAAGGTCCAGTATCAGCTGATTGGGGGGGGGGGAGTATTATAATAAACTCCCTGCTGGTATTAAGCCTCAGTGTTAGAATGGAGTTTGCATCTTCTCCTCGTGCTTGCATGAGTTTCCGGTTTCCTTCTACAGTCCAAAAACATGTACAGTAGGTTCATTCTAAATTGCCTTTAAAAGTGCGTGTCTATGTGTAACCCTGTAATGGACTGGCAACCTGTCTGGTGTGTACCGCTGCCTTTCATGCTATATGCGTTGAAATAGGCTCTAGCAGAACCCTGGGACACCGAATTAGAGAATAAGCGAGTTAGAAGATGAATGAATGAATGAATGAATGAATGAATGAATGAATGAATGAATGAATGAATGAAGTTACTAATTCGTCCTACTTAAACTGCAATCAGCTAACAAATGCTACACAGTTTGTCACAGATCTTTTATCTGCGGTAAATGCGGTGACGCGCCGACGAGCTCAGTGTCCAGCGGAAGGACCACTTACGAGTAACGTGTTGGTGCGAAACTGCGTCATCACATACCGTTTGATCGGAATGTACATCATTTTATTTGGCCAATAGATCTCTTGCTGATTTAAATGTCTTTTGATTGGAAGATTGATTGGATCTAAAAAGTTAGTTCCAAAATTAACAATGTGGCCACCGTTAAAGGGTGACGACTCAATGCATTTACACTGTAGACTAAAAATAATCCAATTTAGATGTGCTCACCAGAAAAACAAATAAAAAAAATATCAGAGCCCATTTGCTTTTTCCCATGATTATAGGTCATATGCCATCTGTACCACTGTACACTGGAAAACAAAAGCCAAAGGCCTGAACTGTTCAGCTGTACTTGGAAAACACCTGCTTGGTCTATGTGTGGCCCTGTGATGGACTGGTGACCTGTCCAAGGTGTACCCCTGCCTTTTGCCCTATGTGCATTGGGATAGGCTCCAGCAAAGCCCTGTGAGCCTGAATTAGTGAATAAGCGGGTTGAGAAAATGAATGAATGAATAACCTTACTCAGGGGCCCAGTAGTGGCAGATTGGTAGTGCTGGGAAATGAACTTGCACTCTTGTGATCAGCAGTCCAATAGTTTAAGCAGCGATCTACAGCTTCCTATGTCATCATTATGGTTCCTGATATACAGTAGTGAGGATGTCGGGACACAGGCAGGATGACGCAATGGCAAAAAGTTATTTGGGGAAGGCAAGAAAAATCCAAATAAGCAACACTGACAGTAGAGAGCGAGTCAAACAGAGAACAAGACTTCAGTATGAGTCACTTTATTAACTCTCTTTTTCTCTCACTCTCTCTCTCGCTTTGTTTACATTTGTCTCTCAATCTCTCGCTTTCCACTTCTGTCCCTTTCTCTCTCTTATATTTTATCTCTCGCTTATTCATCTCTTTTGTCTTTCTCTATTTAACTGCCTCTCTGTCTGTCTTTCAAGCTCCCTCAATCTTTGTCTGTCTTGCTCTTCGTGTATCTCTCATCCACTGTTTCTCTGTACGTCTCTCTCTGTCTTCCAGTGTCTGTCTCTGTGTGTCTCTCTCTTCCAGTGTCTGTCTCTGCGTCTCTCTCTCTTACAGTTTCTGTCTCTGACTCTCTCTTTTCCAGTTTCTGTCTCTGACACTCCCTCTCTTCCAGTGTCTGTCTATGTGTCTCTCTTCCGGTCTCTGTCTCTGTGTGTCTCCGTCTCTTCCAGTGTCTGTCTCTGTGTATCTCTCTCTTCCAGTGCCTGTCTCTGTCTCTCTCTCTTCCAGTGTATGTCTCTGTGTCTCTCTCTTCCAGTAACTGTCTCTGTGTCTTTCTCTTCCAGTTTCTGTCTCTGACTCTCTCTCTTCCAGTGTCTGTCTCTGTGCTTGTCTCTCTCTACCAGTGTCTGTCTCTCTGTGTGTGTCTCTCTCTTCCATTGTCTCTCTCACTCTCTCATTCTCTATATTTTAGCTTAAATAAAGTTATAATAAATAGTTAATTTCAGACTCTGTAGCTCTGGTCTATATTTTCCTATCAGTAAATTACAGCTTTAGTAAAACTCTTTACTCTCCCTGCAAACCCACATGATTTCAACATCCATAACCTGCTGAAAACAAAGGCTTCGTTCAGAATTAGATAGACAGACAGACAGACAGACAGACAGACAGACAGACAGACAGACAGACAGACAGACAGACAGACAGACAGAC
>JAOTRA010048853.1:0-20882 GCA_026260255.1 Pseudolaguvia tuberculata | reverse complement strand
GTGTGTGTGTGTGTGTGCTTTGCTATCATCACAAGATAACTCATACTTTGACTTGACATGTTCCGATGCTGTAATCAGATCATACAGATCTATCTCTTCTCATTAAACGTTGCCAGATTGATGCGATTGCACTGATACCACACAAGATCGGCTGGGATTCATGATACAGGATGCTAATTAAGGTCTTGTAATAGTAAGTGAGGAATAATGAAATGGTATATTAAAGACATCATTTAATGAATTTGTATGTGACACAAATTAGTGTGTAAAAGTGACGTACTAACCATTTCAAAATTTAAAAAATTTAAATCTGTCCAAATGTCTTCTCCAAACTTTCATATAGGGCCGATAAAGACCCAATCCCAGTACCCAGACATTCCCCCTTGTGGCCTTCATTTGCGCATTCCTGCTAAAGGGTACAATGGCACAGGGTGAAATACTTGTGCACTTAATACACACATTCTGTAAGTGAGAGTGAAAGCAGACTTTGCTTAAAGATATAACCCAGAATTCATCTCTCTCTTTCTTTATTTCAATCTGGTTTCTCTTTTTTTACTCTGGTTTCCTCTCACAGTCCAAAAACTATGTAAATTAGGTTGATTGGGGACTCTAAATTGGGAAGTGGTGGCTTAGTGGTTAAGTTCTTGGACTGACCACAAAAGACCTGTGGTTCGATTCCCAGCACCACCAAGCAACCACTGTGGAACCATAAGCAAGGCCCTTAACTTATAATTGCTCAGTTGTAAATCACTGTGGATAAGGGCATCTGCCATTATGTAAATTGCCAACGGGAGTGTGTGTGTGTGTGTGTGTGTGTGTGTGTTCATCTATGTGTGACCCTTCAATGGACTGGCAACCTGTTCAGGATGTAGAAAATTGAAATAGAGGGAGCGCATCAATCTGTTTCCTACATCATGTCGATTAAGTGCGAGTCAAAAGGTCCAGAGTTTCTGCCCTCCCTGGATGTGGAGTTGCTGTCACCATCTGGGCACCATGCTGTCCTGCTGGCGTGTGTTTCAGCCAATCAGTTGTTGCACCAGTAAGTGAGTGTAAAACAGGTGGTGCGCTGTTGACACAGAGAAAGGCATGCGAAAAATGCATGTCTGCCGTTCAGACACAAAGCCTGCAAGTCAGCCGTTTAATCTCGCCGCTTTCTGATGAGTACAGGAACCTTTCACTGGCATGTAGAGAACCAATGAGCACGAGGACACATCTGTTAGAAAAGCAATAATATCATTTCATGGATAATACATTACTCATTCACTCATTCATCTTCTAACCTGCTTATTCCCAAAATCAAGGTTATTGGTGTCTGCTGGAGCCTATCCAAGTGCACACTGGCTGCTAGTCCCTTTCAAGGCCACACATAAATGAACACACACACACACACACACACACACACACACACACACACACACACACACACACACACACACACACTTTACCGGAGTACCTGGGGAGTGTGTGTGTGTCTGTGTCTGTGTGTGTATGTGTGAAAGATATATCTATTCTTAGTTGTAAGCTTATTCCAAGTTTATAAAAGTGTTCCAGACTAGATGTTCCTACTTTCTCCATCCTTAATTCCTTCTTTCATTCGTGCATAATTGTTTCTTTTAATTTTTTTCCTCTTCCTTTCTAACTTACTTTTTCTCCCTGGTTTACTCCGGGATCTCCGGTGTTTTCTAACAGTCCAAAAATTATGTACATTAGGTTGATTGGTCACTCTAAATTGCCAACATGAGCTTTCTTTTTTTCTTTCCTTTCAATCCTCTCTCTCTCTCTCTAGCCCTCTCTATTTTCTTCATTACTCTCAGTACTCTCTTTCCCTCTCTTTCTTTCTTTTTCTTTGTCTTCAAGCTCATGAAACTGTTCCAGACTTTTACACAGACGTTCTCTGTCAGCTCGTGTTTATTTTTCCTCCAAAGAGAATGGAAGACAGATAAACTTTTCTAATCCGTGTCTAATGCTTCCAATCTGGCAACCTCGTCATAGCGCTCTTGCCCTAAACGGGGACACTGGGTCACGTGGTGCGAGTCGCACGCGCTTTAAAATTGTGGAGATGAGCGCGCAATATTCTCCACCTGAGCTGTTACACACCTCAGTGGTCCGAGCAGGAACCAGAACCAGAACCAAAGCCGGGATCTTTTTCCAGGTTTGGAGAATGTGAGGAACCTGCAGCACTAATACTTTAACATGGCTTCGGGAGTTCCGAGCGCGTGCGCTGCACTTCTCCTCGGATGGATTGTGTTTTCGTATCCCGCGAGCGCTTACCTCTACAGCAACCGCTATAACGGGTGAGTGAATCACACACATCCTTTCTTTCTTTTTCTTTTTTTTTCACTCTTTTCATACCTTTAATCTATTTACCTCTCTTTTTTAACAATCAGGAAACGAAAAGTTATTCGTTCTTTTCTTTAAGCTCGTCCCCATGGAAACAATACTTGTCTAAAGAGGATATAAAATTGAGTCGACTCCAAATTTGATTCCAATAAAGGAGTCGATTCAATCGTCGAATCACTTTACTCCATCCATCCATCTTATTACCCGCTTATTCCCTAATTCGGGGTCACGGGTGTCTGCTGAAGCCTATCTCAGTTCACATAGGGCGAGAGGCAGGGGTACACCCTAGACAGGTCGCCAGTCCATCACAGGGCCACACATAAATGAGCAACCACTCACACACGTATTCACGCCTATGGGCAATTTAGAATCACTAATCAACGTAATGTACACGTTTTTGGACTGTGGGAGGAAACCGGAGTACCTGGAGTTAACCCACACAAGTGCAGGAAGAACGTGCAAATACCGCGCAGAAATACTTTATAACATAAATTAAGCTTAATAATCCAAATGTTGTTTTTTTTTCTAAGGCCACATAATTGTTTTGTTTATTATATCTGACAGCCAGGATTACAGGGGTAGGGATAGCTTAGTGGCTCAGGTGTTGGACTAATACCAGAGGTCGCTCTGGATAAGGACGTGTGCCAAATGCTGTAAATGACACGGGTTTGACTTTTCCAGGGACATACGTAGCATATTAAAAGATGACAGTAACAGATTATTTCTTAACATCATCCGTCCACAGGTTTCATTTCCTGTATTCTAAATCAACTTTCTCCGACCCAACCTTTCACAGCACGTATCATCTGATACATTTTTTTTCCACCAATGTGGCACAGATGAGATATTATCAAAAATCATATAAGCAGAAAAAAACACATGGATTCTGATATTTTCATAATCAGTTTCAGGTAAACGTCATTGAATAAACAATGGAAGTGGAACACTATATTGCTACTATATTGGTGGTCACTTAACCATCAGCGTCATCAGTGGTTCCTCTCCAAACTGTTGCTATAAATCTGGAAGCCCACGGTTGGTCTAGAATGTTTGTTGTAGGTTGTAGTATTACATTATTCCTTCACTGGAACTAAGAGACTCCAACACTTTTCCAGCATGACAATGATCTTGAGCACAAAACCCCTGACCTCCGTTATTACATGCTGGGTTATTATTAGAGTGAAAAAACAGCAGTGTTCAGCACACAGTACTGATTTTACCACCACTGAACCGCTTTGGGATGAACTGGAATGGCGACTGACCCACCCCAGACCCCCTTACCTGACATTAGTGTCTGATCTCACTAATACTGTTGGAGCTGAATGAAGAGATATCTCACATTCAAACACAACATTGGACTGAAAAAAATGTAATTTGTTTTGCCGACCTGAAAATATGGTGCGGAAAGGAAAATTCGGAATATTCATTTCATACTTGTTCGTGGATTATCCCACTATTTTTACTTCCTCTTCTGGACAAAATGTTCTCCTTTAGCTATTTTACCTGTATATTGTAAACGCAAAAATTTGAACAATGATGTAAGCAAGTTATCAACCAATCGGAACTGGGCATCCAGAACTGCAATCTGTGTATTTATTCTTGGTAGTACCTTATCATCACTTTGAAACTTTATGTTAAATGTATTGTATGTTTGTTTGCTAAATCTGAGAAATATTTAATTTACCTCAACAATGAAAACAGGATTTTAGTTTCAGTTTTGGACAGCCCACCGCTAGTTGTAGAAAACGCCACATGTGTCTCACTCGATAGCTAGTCAGACCTGCGCGTTAGTAAGTGGATTCGTCTGATCTTTAGGGCAACGTCTGTAAATTATAGTTAATAATTAACAGCTATAGTATCTATTGCACTGTTATAAATAAACAGATTATTGCAGTACATCTTATTGGATTTGATATATACAGTATTTATTATTTATACATATTTTATACATAGTTTTCTTATTGAAAAATGTGTATATCCCTTTGTGTCTGTTTCAGTTAGACGTTTATCATTTGCTAAGTCTAAAGCCAGCCAAATTATTTCATTTTCTTCTTCATATTAAATTAGTGTATAAAAGACATCTGAACCTTAATAATTCTCTACTTTTTAAGCATAAATCAAAATGGAAATAAGTTTTCGGCTGTTCTTTTCAGGGGACACTACAGTAAATCATTTGCCTTCATCTAGTCTGATCCTTTGCATCCTCTTCACACACACTTACAACTACATGTGCTCATTTATTATATCCAAATAACTGGCCTTCCTCGTTGCCTCCTTTCTGTAGCTTCATTTCAGATGTCTTCCTACAGATATTTTCATTATTCCTTTTCTGAATACTAAACCATATCAATCTATCCTCTTTGACATTGACTTTGTCCCTGAAATGTCCAACATTATCCATCCCTCTGACACGCTGGTTTCTAATCCTGTCCAACCTCCTTACTCCTATGTTCCTTGTAACTTCTTTTGTTTCACCAAAAAAACAAATCTCTGTAAAAAAACAAAAACAAAAAAAAAAACCACACCTGAAGCTATGCGTTGTTTAGGACCTGTTTGAAAAGTCACATCAGCTATCTCCGTGTTCTCCTCCCATGTCTACTGCTAATTAGTTCCTGGAACAGTTTGGAAAAGGGCGGTACTGCTTTTTACTTTATGATAAAAACGGAAAAGAATTTATGCATCCAAATTTCTCAATAGGCTGAACAAGTAGCCTAGGAGAAGTGTGTGTGTGTGGTTGTTTATCTATGTGTGGCCCTGCGATGGACTGACGACCTGTCCAGGGTGTAACCCTGCCCTTCGGCCTATGTGCTCTGGGATAGGCTCTAGCAGATCCCTGTGATCCTGAATTAGGGAATAAGCGATTTAGAGGATGAAAGAATGATTAGTCATTTTTACACAGCATGTTTATCATGAACTTCTAGGAGGAATGTGTTGATAGAATCAAGCTCAAGCCTTGCCAAAAGTCCCTTTTATAACCTTTCAGAACTGGCAAAGTGAAGAACGGGCTGGATGATATCATTCAGGCTGTTGCTTGATTGTTCATGATTTCTTCAGTCTTAACATTCATTTGGGCACTTTCCAGGAGAACAATATTGTGTTTACTGTGAGACACGATAATTATTGTGACGCACGACTGATAAAAAAACAGCCCGTCTGGGAACTGGGAACAAACACTAATTCTAGATAATAAGACCCAGAATTGGATTGTAACTGTTGGATAACGTCTCACGCTAAAGACGTCTCCGGTCAAATCGTGACTGAAAGTTAGCTTTGTTTGTTGTTAATTGTTTTCGAATTGTTAGCTGATGAAAATTCTCAGTTGCTTTAGACCACTAATCATGGATTTACCACAACGATTGTTCGAGACATTATTTTGATTATCAAGGTTTTCAATTTAGCATGAATCATTGTACATTTTTTGCAAATAGTCCCTTGTTTATCTTATCTCTAGCACCAAATGATTCTTGTTGAGCCTATTGAGAAATTTGGATGCATAATTTCTTTTCCGTGTTTATCACAAGTAAAAAGCAATACCATCCTTTTCCCAGCTGTTCCAGGAAGTAATTAGCAGTAGACGTGGGAAGAGAACACGGAGATAGCTGATGTGACATTTCACACAGGTCCTTTATATGCCAACGCATAGCATCAGGTGGAAAAGAAGTCACAAAGAACAAGAAGAAGAGATTATCCAAGGGGAAGTGATAAGCACATGGGTTAACATTTGACTTCCCCAGACCACCATTCTGGCATTGTATAGCTGTAGATCTTTGAAGTGTTACGGTTTGATGACAAACGATTGAAAATCATGTAAGTATGTTGTTTTATGTGCCAAAATGTAAGGCAATAATGGCAGGACGTACCTATGCTTGGAAGATCAGGGCTCAAGCAAGCCCCACCACTGCCAGTCTGCTACTGTTGGTTCCTTGAGCAAGACCCTTAACCCTTCTTGCTTATATGCAAAGAAACAAAAGTTTATGTGAAGAAACAGACATATAAAGACAGTGGAAAAGACAACTGGGACAGCATGAGGACAAACTCTCAGGACAAATTGCAATGATTGTGTTGTAAGATGGAATTTCTATATGAATAGAGGTTCTGCTTAAGCTTTCCTGCTTTTTTTCTTACTTAAAAATAAATTCTAGCTGTATTTAAAAACTTTCATACATGTAAAGGGCTAATTTTCCTGTTGAAACTACAACAGAACCTATGGTTGGTGGCTTAAATCAAAAAGGTCCTGGGTTTGATTGCCAAGCAAGGGGTTTTTCCACTTGTGTGGGTTTTCCCCAGGTCCTCTGGTCTCCTACAGTCCAAATACATGTACATTAGCTTGATTAGTGATTCTAAATTTCCCTTAGGATTGTGTGTATGGTTGTTCATCTTTGTGATTCCTTTTAATGGACTGGCAACCTGTCCAGGTAGTACCCTTTCACCCTATATGCGCCCACGGGACCCCGGATTAAGGAATAAGTGGGTTAGAAGAGGAACGAATGCTATAACATTGGTAATGTTTTTCAGTAGCTAGCACTTCTTTGCCTTTATGTTCATTCTTTCAAGAAATTTTTTTCCCAATACAAATATTGATCCTGTCACAGTCCAATGTCAGATAAAGGACAGCCATATAATTAAAACAGTTTCCTTTGAGACAGGTCTCCTATAAAACTCACCATACAACGGCATTACTCTTGTGAAAAGATTCCTCTTTCCTGTGTCACAAAGTGGAGGAACGATCCCAACAAGGGTTCATACACCAAAGACACAATAGCTGCTGTAAATCACATCAAGGTGTGAAGAAGCACTAAAGATCGTAAGCCAAGAATACAACATCGTAACTGATAACGGATACAGGGAATTCCATGTGTGACAAAATTCTAATCTCGGTAGCACTGACTTGATTGGAAAGATAGTATCTTTCCTTGCTGAGATAAAAAAAACCAACCCAACAACACTACAAAGTTGAAAATTAAAAGGAATATCATTGCTACACATTTGTCTAACTAACATTAATTCGGGTTTACACACATTTTGGCCACAAATTTCTATAATCCTACATTAAAAATGAGTTTTCTTTAAAAGCTACTTTGACGGCCATTAATGACACAAAAATCTGTAAGCTCACGCCAATCAGACGTTTTAATTAAGTGTGAAAACCACCTGACAGCGGCCATGACCATTGACATTGACTAGACAAACCAGACACGGTAAATACAACTTGTCGAAACGCCTGTTTCTTTTCTTTCCCTGTCATGTGTGTTTGTATACGCTGTTGATTTTAGCTTTGAGATTTCTAAAGGTCGTGTAGCAACTTACGTGCTTGAACTGTAAAGCATTTTTAACATGGTGGATATATCAGTGTTTAATTGTTTGTACGGTGAAGCTTTTTCTACATACAGATGTGGGTTGTTCGGAAAGAGTCTCCAGTGTCAGCAGCGACACAACAATTCTTTTAAAGGTCAAACAGACAACAGACATAACCCTCCAAATATGTATGTAATGTGTGTATTGTACCTGGATGAACTCAAGGGTTGAACAATAAGCATTTGTTGAACACTTTATATAGAGTCACCCTGTTTGAAAGGCCGCAAGAGCTAAGCTAATGTAGCTGAGTAACAAGATAACCTGAGAACTTGTCTTGTGGCTTATATAGTTTTTATTTCCCGATCCCATCCCCCTTTTCTCGTTATCCTGTTACCCTTTTTACTTCACTTTACTTTCACTGTCTGATCAGCCCGGTTTAGGTAAACTGACTAACGGGTGTCCCAATTAGTGGGTTTATTGATATACGAGCGAGCTTCAACTACCCCACCGTTAGCTAGTCAGACACGTGATTTAGTGGCAATGGACTATTTGTATATTTTTTCATATTGAAAAAAATGGAGGTGTTTTGGGGACCAATAACAGATTAATAGCGTTTCAATTAATTTTATTGGGGAAGATTGATTTGACGTACGAGTAATTAGAGTTACGAGTAAAATTGCAAGTCAAGGCAACCCAGTGTATAGGCACTTAAATAATATGAAAAACAAGTTAAATCACTGTAATAATTCCAAGTTAGCTGTTTGACCTAGCAACACCAGAAAGCTAGAATTAAGCTAGATTCACTCCTGTCCAGTCTAACATTAGCTAAGCTACAAAGTTCAAGTTCATTCTGTCAAGTTGTTTAACATTTATCTGGCTTCAATATTAGTAGCCTGTTTAAGATTAAGCTACTAATATGGATTAATAATATTAATAAACTTGAAAACCATTAAACAAGGCAGCTATGTAAGTTATGGTTAAATCTCAAGCAGTCACCCTTTTAACCAACTGACCAAGTTAGTCAATGTAAACTAATAAAACTATTATGTAGCTAGAATAAGGCTAATATATCCTTTTGACATTTAGCTTACGCATATTTTGTGAAAACAAATCCAGTAGTTACTTTTGTTGGCATGTGGTAATGTGTGAAAACCCACTATAAATAAACTGATTTATCCTCGCTGTTTATATTCCACATATAGCTAATTATTCCATTCGTCTGCTTTAAAATCCACTCTTTTTAAAGTGAGATATCATCTGTCTACAGGTACGAGCTCACATCTCACCCTGCAGGTCTTCTTAAATAAATACCATTAATTCCATTCCAACCACACTACAACAGGCGTCAACCCAGCACAAAGGAAAACATTAGAGATGTGACATCATGGAGTAATCTTAGCGCTGCAGAGACACGCCGCCTGATGTGCATATCAGTGAAGGAGACTTCTCCGAGCACAAACACGGCTTGCATTCTTTGGACCTGTTTGCTAAAATTAGAAGTTGTTGTTTAGTGATGCAAATGGCGTCATGGTCTGCAGCAGCTGATTCCCTCACCGCCTTTGTCATGGAAGGTGTAGGTGTCAGCCAAACCATAAAGACTATCTTTCATCCTCACCGCCTGGAAGTGCTGATGGGTATTTGACATACGCAAGCTAATCTGATCAAAGAAAAGGGCAAAGCGAGTCGTCACGGGTCAAACTGAGCAATTCAGTATGTTTCTTTCTTCTATTTTCACCAGAAATAGAAGAACACGCTTGAGAAACATGTCTGGGAAGTTATAAAGCTTCATCCGAAATGACATACTTGCAAAAAAAAAAAAAATAGCTTGTGAAACATGTAGCATGTCTTAATTCAATAAATATTTGAGGGAAAATTACGCAAAAAATTTCCAGACGATCTACTACTTTTACCGGGATTCTGACGTGTGCTTACGATAAACCCCTTACTATCCCACCAGCCCACCAGGAGGATCATTCGAAGTTCCTTGTAATTAAATTCGCATCTTGACATTTTTATGTAAACATGGTGAATTAGTAATATGTCCAAATTTCATCCTACTGCTTATGTTATAATCATTATAACCACCAATTCCCCAACCCCCTTTTGCCCATCCAAATACCACTACCGTTCCATAGATCATTTGAAACCAGGCCACTGACAATTAAAATTTGTGACTAGGGTTGTTTCCAACCAAAAAATTGCATGAAACGTGTCCCTTGTACAGAAAAGGTTGGAAACTGCTGCTTTATAGAACAAATGTTTTTTTTCATATACATATAAAACAGATAATAAAGAAAGTAAAGTTGGGGGCACCTTTAAAGCTGGAAAAATCATACAGTAACCAGTCTGCCATATGAATTTTACTGGACGAACTTTGCAACCTCGGCTTGCTGCAAGGACCAGGCCTTCAGACCGCGGCGTCGTATGATGCAGGGGACTGGAAGAAACGTCGTCAACACGGTACGCAAAGAAACGGAAGCACAGAAAGAGGGTGTGTGTGGCAAGCTACATCCTACTTGACTACGTCAGACTCAGAGATAGCGTTTCCAATGCCATTGAGCTAACCGGGCTGACCTGTAACATCAACACGGAATGGTGTACGAACTCATCGTCAGTGGAGTTTGTGACCGTTAGATGCAGAAAGTTATATTTACCACTTTTCATTTTACATATATGGTTGAAATGACAATAAAACTTTTTCAACTTTGATAGTGATGTATATCGTAGAGGTAGGTCAAAAACATTGTGCCAAAGTATCACAATATATCAGTCACAACATTATCGATATTCTGACATCAAGTATCGATATATATTTTTTTTAAACATACAAATGATCTCAAGTCATATCTCTTCTACACCATGTCTACTAACACATCATTTTGTATGAGATGAAGATAAATGCTTGGTTTTGTACACCCTCTTTCACACCTTGGGCTATTTAGAACAAACAAATTTGCATTTTTAAGTGGTAAATGGAAACCTGACACTCTTTAGGAAACCACCGGATAACACCCAATACACAAACGCTTCTCATTCTTTATGGCTGTACATTAAACTGATGCTTTGAAATATGGCAACGTTATTTAAAGTACATCACAGTAAATTCTTTTCTATGACCCTCAACTCGGTTATCTTGTTTGTATTGCAGTGATCAGGTTCTAAGAGTAATTCCCAGCAGTCCAGCTGAGATCCATTATCTTCAACAGATGTTCCAGAACATAACAGTAAGTACATTTCATTTTAATCAGCAATAGACTGTACTGAATAATTATCATCACACCCTGTAATCAGAAGCAATCAAGTTTTTTTGTCATATAATGATAAGTAAGGATGAAATGGTAGAATTCAGTTCTGCTGCCAACAATGCGGGATTTTATATATAATTCATGATGGGTTACGAAGACCTAGCATTCATACATTTGATCATTCACTCATTCATCTTTTATTCTGCTTATTCTCTTATTCTGGGTGAGGTCTGCTGGAGCCTATCCCAGTGCACAGTTACAGTTCGGCATTTAGCACATGGTGGAATAAAATGTGCAGTCTGATGGATCACAGGGAGTGAGGTGCTATGCACGGAGTGATTAGTGTTTGGAGTTAGGGTGGTGCAGTGGTGTGCTTCTCTTTGTAGACAAGTATCAGTGTTTTGAACCTGATGCAAGCAGCTACTGGAGGCCAGTGGAGGGTGTGCAGCAGTGGTTTGGTGTGTGAGAACTTGGGTAGGTTGAAAATGACACGTACAGCTGCATTCTGGATCATCTACTGCGGGCGGATCGCACTCAGAGGTAGACCTGCTAGAAGCGTGTTACAGTAGTCAAGTTTCGAGATAACTAGGGACTGTACAAGTAACTGAGCAGCCTGAGTGTATATAAAAGGTCGTATCCTCCAGATATTGTGGAGGACAAGTCCTGCAGGATTGTGTAACATTAGTAATATGCGATGAAAATGATACATTATTGTCCATAGTTACCCCAAGGTTACGGGCAGTGGTTGAGGGGAATATTGCTGACTTGTCCAAGGCAATTGACAGACAGATTGTGACTTGAAAATGAGTCGGCCAGGATGAAAAGTAGAGCACACATAAGGCGAAAGGCAAAGGGTACACTCTGGACATCAGTCCATCGCTGGGCCACACATAGACAATCAACCACACACACTCGCACTCCTATGCGTAATTTAGAATCACCAATCATGTTTTTAGACTGGAGGAGGAAACCGGGGTACCCAGAGAAAACCTACAACATGCAAACTCTGCACGCAAAGACCCCTTGGCGGGGAATCGAACCCGGGACCTTCTTGCTGTGAGGCGACTGTAACTGGAATTTATATTGTCTGCTTACTTGAGACCAGTAGATTACATAGGTCTTATAGGCTAATCTGTATGGCTGAAAAATTGTCTGTTTAAAACAGCGTGTGGGATTGTATCTTGTGGTAGGTAGGCACCTTGTCAAGGGTGTAAAAACCAGGTTCTAAACCAGAATTAATCTTACAGAAAATAGGATGTGTGGATGGATGGATGGATGAATGGGATGGATAGATGAGTGGATGGATATATAGATGTCGCAGCTCAGTGATTGTTGATCCCAATTTGATTCCCAACTCCACCAGTGGTCTCAATAAACAATACCACCAGCTGACAAATGGCAGCAATATAAATATCCTCATCCTGACACTTTCTGTAAATCTCCAGTTTTACAAAGTTCATTTTATTTTATTGGTAAATGTAAAATATCAAACTCATTGTGTTCATTTCTTTGCTAAGTAAAATGTGAATTCTATATTGCAAAGGAACAGGTGATGGTAATGAAAGCCATGACCCTCAGTAACAGAGATAATTGGAGCTTGTTAGGGGTGGAATGTGAACACGGTCGGGGGATGTGCTAGTCACTCAGAAGGATCTCCATTTGGGAATAATTACACTCTTTAAAGACAGAGAAAGTTGCTGTTTTTCATTCTAGGATCAAGAGCTTGATTGTTCCAGTTTCTCCATCTGTGTGAGAATAAAGATGAGAAGACACTCTCATTGGTTAATATATTGTTCATGGAAGTTGAAGAGTACATTTCATTTATCTCAGAGATGTATTTATTAATGAACATATCATACGATAAGCAAAGAAATCATTGTTATATAGTGGTAAGCAAAATAGAACATTGACATTGTTAAAAAAAGATCACTTAATATACACCATATTGACTAGAGATTTTGGTTACCTGACCATCAGATCCATCTGTTGCTGGTAGCCCATAGTTGGTCTAGAATGCTTGTCGTATGTTGTTGTATTACATTATTCCTTCACCAGGAAGAGACTCCCAACACTGTTCCAGCATGACAATAACATTGAGCACAAAACCCCCTGACCTCCATTATTACATACTGGCTTATTAGTGTCTGATCTGACCAATACTGTTGGAGCTGAATGAAGAGATTTCTCACATTCAAGCACAACATTGGACTACAAAGTCTTACTAGAAAACTGGAGCTTCAGCAAATAGCAAAAATTGGAATAAATCTTGAAGATGTGTTTGTGATGCTCAAATGACCCCAAACATTTGGCAATATAGTTTACAAAACCTTGCAAAGAAACAGTAAAAGAGGCAGTAAAATCCTTAAAAAATGGAGTAGTCCTAGTAAAACAAGTTCAAAAAGAATAATTCTGTATTATCATGCTAATTTTAGCCTAATAAAAATTAATTATATGATAATAAATTTTCTTGTTTCTTGTTGTTCATGTTGAAAATATTTGAATGAGTCCTTAAAAGTGGGCTTGTGGGGTTGAGTCCCAGTACTGTCAAGTTACCACTGTTGGGCCCCTGAGCAAGACCCTTAAACCCCAATAACTCTAAATGAAATAAATGTGAGTTAATCTAGATAAGGGCCTCTGCCAAACGTTGTAGGACACTTCTTTAGGCTTGTGTTTTTGGGTTCATAGGGGTCAGCTAGAGCCTATTCACATAGAACAGAGGGCAGAGGTTCGCCCTGGACAGGTTACCATTCCATTGCAGGGCCACACATGGACTCCTATGGGCAATTTAGAATCATTACTCAATGTTTTTGGACTGTAGGAAGAAACCAAAGTACCCATAGAAAACCTGTGTAAACATGGAAGAGAACATGCACAAAAAGACCCTTTGCCCAGGAATCAAATGTGGGACCCGAATGTTCGACTGTGCCAACAACTACCACCACTGCACCCACATGTTACCAACAATTAAACCAATCAAGCATTTTGAAAAAAAAAAATTCCAAAATAAAAAATTCAGTTTTTCTACCACAATCAGATTTAACCACAAGTGGTTGACCTCTTGACCTCTGAATAAAAGCCAGATTTGAGCTATTTGAAGAAGGTGATTCTAGTAGAACAAGAAGAACTTTAATAATGGTCTCCAGTGTCGAATGTGTAAAAACAAGCAAGCTATTAAAAGGTGACTGTACAAGCAAACACGCTGCTGTGCTGAAATAGGATGCAGCTGGTGAACCGGAGCTGAGCGGGAATGAACCAGCCACAGATTTTACACCGGGAACACACAACCATGCCTACAAATTGATGGGCGCTGTCATGTCAAATGCTAACTTAATCCAAAGAACTTTTAACCACTTCAGCAATGTGTAAAAGTATTAGAAAAAGTAAGTATGAAGAAGAAACATGGAGTTGTTGCGATTCCGTCCTCCGGCGGCATCACCGAAGTGCTAGTGACCTCATAGCAGCTCCACTTCCGGTTTTGCTAGCTATTTAAGCTAGAACTCCTTTTTGTGAACTATTGTTTGCTATTTCTACATGCCAAGCCTTCATATTCAGTCTTTGCATTCATTGTTTTTATCCTTCCTGCTCCATGGACGCTGTATCATATTTGACCATTTGCTCTGACCCCCAATGTTCCGCTGTTTGTTGTACGGTGTATAATCAGGTATGTGACGAAATTGAAATTTGGAAATATTATTACAAGTGCACTGTCCTGTGTCTGATTAGGATCAGAAAAGATGATTGTTTTGGACGCTGGTTGGTTATGGACGTGGTCAGTAATTTTATTTTAAGCAAAAAAAGTTAAGTAGCTCCCTATGATGGACTGGCGACCCATCCAGGGTGTCCCATCTATGTGAGCTGGGATAGGCACCAACAGACCCCCGTGACCCTGAATTAGGGAATAAGCAGGTAAGAAGATAAATAAATGAAAAGTTAAGTAGCTTTCAGTTTTAGAGTTGTTGAGAGAAGGAGAACGATCGTTTTACAAAATAATAGAAGAGAGACATAGAATACTGTAAGGGGTTCCACCATATGCTTTCAATTTGCTGCAGCTGTGTGTATTGTTAACACACACACACACACACACACACACACACACACACACACACACACACACACACACACACACACACACACACTCCCTCTCCATTAGTCTACCTTCCAGCTGTTTCTACCTTCAGATGCAATTCACAGAAATATAGTGACACTATATAAGACGTTAAAGTTTTGATTGTAAACCTTGCTATTAATATCCCGTCTGTCATCGACTGCGTCTAACCGACTAACGATGTTGTGCAGGTGGACCTTTGGCAGCCCAGCAGCTCAAACCTTATCCAGGAGGGCAAAGCCATAGACGTCCACGTAAGACGAGACAGGACAGCACGTTTCAAAAATCTGCTCAGACGGGCGTACATACAGCATGAGTAAGACTTTCCTTTAGCTTTCCTTATGAACTGTCCTCTCAATTTGTCTGATATTAATGCAGGCTACGACTTGGACGCCAGGCCAAGCAGACGTTCATCATATATTCCATGCATCCATTACACAGCCTGTGGAATAATTTGATCAGTCACCGATTTGATCAGTCACGGATTCTTTTTTCATTATATATGAACTTTACTGTACAAATGTATTTTAGGATAATTTAAAAAACAGAAAATCTTTATATTTCAGACCTTGTCAGGGCTCGGTGGTCGAGTGGTTAAACTTCTGAATAAAAGATCACAAGTTAATTTCCAGTTCCAACAAGCCACTTCTGGACCCCTTAGGAAAATCCTAATGGTTCCCCAAACTACAGCTCAGGAGCCAGATAAAATCCACACCCACATTCATTCATTCATTCATTCATTCATTCATTCATTCATCCATTCATTCAGTCATCCGCTTACTCCCGCTAATTCTGGGTCACGGGGGTCTGCTGTGCCTATCCCAGCTCAGGGCAAGAGGCGGGGGTACACCCTGGATGGGTCGCCAGTCCATCTCAGGGCATCACATAGACAAAACCATTCACACACACACATTCACTCCTATGGATAATTTAGAATCACCAATCGACCGAATCTGTATGATTTTGGACTGTGGGAGGAAACCGGAGTACCTGGAGGAAACCTACGCAAGCGCGGGGAGAACATGCAAACTCCGCACAGAAAGATCCCGGCCCGGGAATCGAATCCAGGACCGACTATGAGGCGACTGTGCTAACCACTACACCACCACGCCGTCCGCCCCCACACCCACATATGTCTGTATATTCTCTTTCCCTAAAATCCAGGGTCTCTGTTTAAGATTAAGTAACGTTACGTATTTAAATGAACTTCTCTGGGAAACCCACTGTAATATGCTTTAAAACTATACAAATGTTCTCAACTAACACATTGTGTCTGTTTTGTTGCTGCTCCTTACAGACTGCTCATATCTGACGTGCAGAAAGAGATGGAGAAACAGACGGGTTATCGGTCAAACCGAAAGCGCAGATCAGTAGTTCAGTATGATTATGAAGTCTATCATCCACTAGAGGAGGTAATGAACATAAATAGTCGTGAACGTTGGCAGCAGTCTTATATATTGACCTAAATACACCTGAGCCAGTGTTGAAGCATGATACACACTATGGTATTTTATATAATACTATCGTATTTTCCCGCACTATTGGGCGCACCGCATTATAAGGTGCTGTATCAATGAACGGCTATGTTTTCAGATAGTTTGATACATAAGGCGCATCGGATTATAAAGCGCAATAAGCAGCGGTGTAGAGGGAATATTTTAAGAAGTGTGAGTCCCATAAGAAACATTGCTCAACGCCGCATACTGATAGAAGAACTGATCCCAGAACTGAACCGGTTAGACTAAAGCAGGACTCATCTTGGAGTTGAAAGAGTGAGAGAGAATCCAGAGCCCACGGAAGAGGGTGTCAAGAAATTCTGAGCCCGTATTTCCGCCTGCGGTCACAAAAGTCATAAAAATTTTTTTTTAGCTTATTCATTTTGTAAAACAGATTTTAAGCACCTTATACCACATAAAATTGATTGAGGTCAGTAAGAACAACTAGAATTAACTTAAAATCAACAGACAATAATTAATAAAGCCACCGGATTATAAAATTAAAGGATGTTAAGTGCACCTTATTATCTGGAAAATGTGGTAACCTAAATTGACTTGACTAACTTCATTCATTCATCTTCTAACCCACTTATTCCCTAATTCAGAGTCACAAGGGGTCTGCTGTAGCCTATGTTACCACACATGAAAAGGCAGGGGTATACCCTGGACAGGTCACCAGTCGATCGCAGGGCCACACATAGATGAACATCCACTCACACTCACTCTTATGGGCAATTTAAAATCACCAATCAACCTAATGTACATGTTTTTAGAGGAAACCGGAGTACCAGGAGAAATATGTAGTAAGTAAATGTAATACTTAAAATAAATAAATAAAGTACTCAGCGATTACGGGACAGCAAATTAGAGACTCTTGCAGATAAAAGTTGTCTCGTTCTATTTGTTTACATCTTTAAAATAATTGTAATTGTTAATTTGTTTTTTAAATCTCCACCCTGCACATGAACTCAGAGTGTCTTTCCACCTGTAGCTGAACTTGCTAATGCACAAATACACACTTCACACACTGATGAACCTGGTATGCTTTTTGCTTTGACAAGCGGTGAGTCAGAAACAATCTGCCATCATTCTGACAGGACCTACAGTACGTCAGATCTCTCAGCCTGTTAAAGAACTAATATGAAGGTATTCAGATTCTTGAACTGAGAAAAGAATAAGGGCTTTTTTCCCCTTCACTGGTGCTTTAATGCTGGTGATTTATCGGATTTCACCGCATTTTAGATTCGCTTTTAGGACTCCAGTAATATTAGTCAGTTAACTAAATGTGTGTGTTTGTAAACAGTAGGTAATCTTGTTATATACAAAAGAGAATAGTAATGTAATTGAAATAATTGAATAAGAAGGTTCGATTGAATGGATGAATGAATGAATACTTTGGTCGGACTTGGACTTATGGAATAATGTTTCAATTTTTCTCTGTTACAGATTCAGGCTTGGATGTTTAAAATGAACCGGACACACCCATACCTAGTTGACTTGTTTTCCATTGGCCGTTCCTATGAAGGACGACCACTTTACGTGCTACAGGTATAAAGAAGATGCCGAACATAACATTGCTTAACTAATATATGTCAACTGTAATGCTCTCACCAATCTCGTCTTGTGTCAGTTAGGAAACCGGGTTCGGACCAGTAAGAAGGCTGTGTGGATGGACTGTGGTGTTCATGCACGCGAATGGATTGGCCCAGCCTTCTGTCAGTGGTTTGTAAAGGAAGTAAGTGTTTACAATTTCCTAATTTGCATGCCTTATATTATCCAACATATGGGTCATGGGATGATTATAATATTTAACATCTGTCTGTCTGTCTTACTTGGAATTGATTATTCGTTAAAATTGTTAGATTAGTTTATTTTACAGTCTTTTTCCTGTCTGATTGGTTACACTGTCGGGAGTATAAAGCACATTATTACCTGTATTACAATGACATCATTGGCATGGACTGAAATCTCTATGAAATCCTCGCGCGTTGCTCTCGTAGGGGCGGAAGTCCGTACACAGAAACAATGACTCGCGACACAATGCGTTATCGCCCTGAAGCCGTCTTGTTTCCAGGACAACGATGCTTCGGGAGGGGGTGTGGCCAAATCGGCTTCCTTACATAAAGCAGCCACACTAACGACAACAGTGATGCTCTGATTAACCATCATCAATACTGTGAAAGATCATTCTATACCTGCGTCAGAGTATTTTCGCTGGTTCACCTTGTGCAGTTATTATAGCTTTGTACTTTTTATTTATATATTTATTTATGCTTTGTGTGTGTGTGTGTGTGTGTGTGTGTGTACAGGCTTTAAACTCCTACCAGCATGATTCCAGCATGAGGCGACTGCTAAAGCAGCTGAACTTCTACATCATGCCTGTCTTTAACGTGGATGGATATCACTACAGCTGGAAAAGTGTAATTTCACACTCCTGTTTATTTTGATATCTATAAGCACTGATTAGTTATTATTAAATAATTCATACATCTTATATTTATAATTACATGTATGATCCTCACATCCTAAGGATTAAGGATAAGTGGTGTGGTTAGCATGGTCGCCTCACGACAAGAAGGCCCCGGGTTTGATTCCCGGGCAGGGGATCCTTCGTTAACATGCAAATTGTCCATAGAAGTGAATGTGTGTGTGTGTCTACACACACCCACACACACACAAAGTCAGTAATTCACAAACATGAACTGGCAACCTTAAAATTTATTTAGAATTTATTTTAAGACAAACTTACCTTTTTTTTTCGTTTATATTAAAGGCACATTTATATAACTCTTAAAGGTTTAAAGTACATTACTGTAACGTTCTGGTAGACTATATATATTAGCCTCTAGAAAACATCCCTAGGTAATGTTTTTTATTAGAAATTTTTATCACCTGATCGCCTTATTAAAACGTTTTTGGTAGACTTGAATGATTTGTGGAAGGTTTCCCTAGTAGGCCTAATTCTTACATTATCAGAACTTTATGTTGACCTTGCACCAGTATGGGATGAGTTCAAATATGTTTTACTAACATTTCTACTTGTCACGTGCAATAAACACAGGCAGGTGTCAGACTTCGGGTTTGACAGAACACGCGTTTATTTAACAGGTAAGTACCAACTAGGATTTAACTAAACCGAAACCAAAACAAAACCGTGCAGCAACGCTGCTCTAATGCAAACCGTACTTAGCTTCATGGGATTCGAACGTGGAAACAGATTCTTGGAACTAGGCGAAACTTTGGACTCGAACATAGCGGCATAGCGGTCCAACAAACATATGAAGTGAAACAATAATCCGCGTCATCATTAAGATGGCCCACAACCTTAAATAACGCACCATCGCCCGGATGGTGGTTAGTGACGTAGAAGGGATAGGGCATGTTTCATAACACTACTAAAGTTTTAAAAAGCAATAACAAATGGTATCAGCAACGTTAAGTAAAACTTTACACACTTGTTCTACTGAATAGAAATGTGATGAATTTTACATTTACTGAACAATACTGAAAACAGACTGAATTTATGGAAACACTCTTGGATTACTTTTGTTCACTTACAAGCAATATAGACATCATTTATGATTAATATTTATTCATCTTCTTACCCGCTTATTCCCTAATTCAGGGTCTGCTGGTGCCTATCCCAGCACACATATGGCGAGAGGCAGGGGTACACCCTGGACGGGTAGCCAGTCCATCACAGGGCAACACATAGACAAACATCCATTCACACACACATTCACTCCTATGGACAATTTACAATCACCAATTGACCTAAACTGCATGTTTTTGGACTGTGGGAGGAAACCGGAGTACCTGAAAGAAACCCACGCAAGCGCAGGGAGAACATGCCAACTCTGCACAGAAACATCCCAGGCCGGAGAATAAAACCCGGGACCTTCTTGTTGTGAGGCAACCATGCTAACCACTACGCCACCACGCCGCCCTTATGGTTAATATTTGCTATTTAAAGTTATTGGGGAATAAGCGGGCAAGAAGATGAATGAATGAAGTTATGTGTTAAGAAAAATATGTTCTGAAACTGATCCAACTAAAGCTTAACAAGTCTAGTAAAAAAATATATATATATCATAATTTCTCTTTAAACAAACATCTGAACCTTTCCCAAACACCACCCAACGGTTAAGAACATTGTGGTAACTTAGGAGAATTAAGAGAACAGCACCCTATCAGAGCCAGGTTCTGGTGTCACCCTAGGCCAAAAATATTTGAGCTTAATATATGGGTGTAGGAGCCATATATTAATATATTGGGTGTGACGAGGATGGACAGGATTAGAAATTATTTTTATTTGAGGGACGGCGTATGTAGGATGTTTTGGAGACAAGGTGAGGGAAGCTAGGTTGAGATGGTTTGGACATGTGCAGAGGAGGGACATGC
>JAOTRA010048833.1:0-20896 GCA_026260255.1 Pseudolaguvia tuberculata | reverse complement strand
CTGGATGCCCTTCCTAACGCAACCCTCCCATTTATCCGGGCTTGGGACCGGCACTAAGGCTACTCCCTAATGGCTGGACATTTATGGCCAATTTAGACTCACCAATCCGCCTATGTGTATATTTCTAAGTCAACGTTTATAAACGCTAATATATTATATCTGAAAGTCACAATTCCATACGCATTATTTAATCTTTATTATCTTATCTATTAATGAAAATTATTTAAAGGATTAGTTTCGTAATTAGGTCTTTCTGTGTGGAGTTTGCATGTTCTCCCCGCGCTTGCGTGGTTTTCCCCCGGGTACTCCGGTTTCCTCCCACTGTTCAAAACATGTACATTAGGTGGATTGGTGAGTCTAAATTGACAATAAATTCACAGCCATTAGGGAGTAGCTTTAGTGACGGTCCCAAGCCCGGATAAATGGGAGGGTTGCGTTAGCAAGGGCATCCAGCGTAAAACCCCGCCAAGTCTAATGTGCGGATCATGGATCAGCTGTGGCGACCCCTAACGGGAGCAGCCGAAGGACAAAGAAGTTTTGTAATTAGACCACAGACGGGACAGGTGCATCTCAGAAAATTAGATTATGAAAGAAAGAAATTTTGTCCCTAATTTCAGAAAGTGAAACTCGTGTAATAAATAGGTTCAATACAATGTGTAAAATGTAATCCTTTATTTCTTGTAGTTTTGATTGATTCTGGCTTACAGAATCAATGAAAGTGAAGATATTGTGAAGAAGTTTAGCTTTGGAAAGTCATGGTGTCACAGCATAATCATCTCAGAAATCATCTCTCCAAGTTTTAGATCATTTCATTTTTCCTTTTTTCTGGAAAGCTATATAGAAATTACATTTTACTTGGGCTTCCTTTACACCTGAGCAGTGTCATAGACTGATTGCCTACATGCCACACTCCACTGATGCAGTAATTCATGCAAAAGGAATCATTCATAGCTCTTCATAGCCTTTGGCCTACATATTTATCTAAATTACTTTAGCCTTATGCTTCTTTATGATCTTCTAGTGAGGTATTGTTAACTACCCCAAAGTCAAAAAGGGAGGATGCTTGAAAATAAAATAAGCTTGTTTGTATGGTGAGTATTGAGGATGCAGCAAGACCATAATTGTTTGTATCCACATTTACATGATTTATCACTTTGGTATATTCTGTACAGTACAACAGAAATTCATTCATTACCCGCTTATTCCCGAATTCGGGGCTACGAGGGTCTTCTGCGCCTATCCCAGCACACATAGTGAAGAACATGCCCGGGATCTTCTTGTGAGGTGACCATGCTATCCACTACGCCACCGTGCCGCCCACAACAGAAATTGAGTATATTTTTTGAGGCATCGAGATGAAGTGGGGGTGATTGAGTGAGAGTAGGGACCGTAAGGACCCGCCCCATTTTTATATATATATATATATATATATATATATATAGATAGATGGATTCTAATCTATTGATATGCTCTTGTAAATTTGCTTGCTGGAGACAGTAGCCAGTTATAGATGTTACAATTTATAACATCTGTTATTCTTTTGATCAGGAGCTGTGTGTGAACTCCAGGAGTAATTAAACCTGCCAAAGAGAGACTTAAACAGAGCCGTACAGACAGGACGCCAATGAAGGGGTGAGTTTTACTGATGTACTAGAAGTTGCCAGTAGACTTTCTTTCCATAGTGATATTTCAGTGACTGCATTTTATAGTGAAAGACAACCATTGTTGTCTTTTATAGAAAATCTTAACCATTTACATGTGTTCTGATTGCATTTGCTGATATACTAATGTTTTTACTTTGTCACATTGCTAAATACTCCCACGTTTAGTCATCAATTGTTGATGAGGTGACTGGAGTTCACATCCTTCAGAAGGGCTCAGGCATTGATATGAAGTTCTGTGTCAGTGTGTTTGTGTATGTTGTACACTATTTGGTCTCATGTAAATATGTAACAAAAGGCCTGTTTGTTTTACGAAGGTTTATGTTTCACAAAAGAACGTAACTCACTAGTTTATACAAGACTGCGTAATTGCGAGGCATGGTGGGGTAGTGGTTAGCGCTTTTGCCTCACAACAAGAAGGTCCTGGGATAGATTCCAACGTCAGGGATGTTTCTGTGCAGAGTTTACATGTTCTACCTGTGCTTGCGTGGGTTTCCTTCAGGTACTCCGGTTTACTGTCACAGTCCAAAAAAGTGTACATTAGACCAATTTGTGAATTTAAAATGCCTATAAAAATGCAGCCATTAGGGTTGCACAAGTCAGTGCAACCAGCATAAAAACATGCCAAGTTGAATGGGGTCTCACGATAACTGTTTGGTGGTAGGTGTCAAACCTCTGTCTGGTATCAGTCCACTAACCATCTTAACCAATAAGCCACACCTTCCTCTTTGTGTCTGTCTGTATCTGAATATGTTTTTAGGGTTTATTACAGGGGAAGAGAGAGTATGTGTCTCTGCTTCTGTTATGACCCCAAAAGACAAATCCAGATACAGGGTTTTCTTCCATGTAATGCTCTGGCAAACCTCTTTCCAGTTTTTTCTTTTTTGGGAGTTGTTTGCATATGTTTTTGTTTTTCTGTGCACAAATTCCGAGGACATGCCAATTTGCCTACATAAGAGCAGAACATGTAGCTCCATACATCAGTTACTAGGAAGTAATTTCCATTACAAGATCCATATAATGAGCTGTGTTTTTATTTCAACAAACACTACTAGTAGTTCTACCACTTTTAATTCTTGAACATGTCTTCATTGCTTGTCTCATTCATTCTGCCCATTTCTTTTCTGCATGTTTGTTAGGTCGTCTTGTTTTTCAGGCTCCTAACACCTCAGTTGTTGTACTTCCCGCCCAGCATTAACAGGTGATGTAGTATGTGTCTCATCACCATCCTCCTTGCAACAATTAATTAATCGAAACCTTGCTATATACATAAACACTTCCTTCCTAAACCCTCTACGATCAGGTGTGGTTGCCCAGTTACATTCTGTTCTGAACAGTTTGTATAATTATTAAATTATATCATTTGTATAATCTAACAAAACAATTTTATTCCAGTTGATTTGATTTCTCATAAATAGTAATAGAGCTATAGGCTTATGTTTTATTTTGTCAGGTGTGATGGCATATTGGTTAGCATGGTTGTCTCACAACAAGAAGGTCCTGGGTTCGATTCCTGGGTCAGGATCTTTCTGTGCTGAGTTTGCATGTTGTCCCTGTGCTTGCGTGACTTTCCTCCGGATACTCCGGTTTCCTCCCACTGTCCAAAAAACATGCACGTTAGATTGACTGAGTCTAAATTGCCCATAGGAGTGAATGTGTTTGAAAGTTGTCTGTCTATGTGTGGGCCTGCGATGGACTGGTGAACTATGTGCGCTGAGATAGGCACCAGCAGACCCCCGTGACCCCGAATTAGGGAATAAGCGGGTAAGAAGAAGAAGATGAATGAATGAATGTTCAGATAAAGCACACTTTCCTCTGATCAACAACAGGCTCTCTAGTTTTAAGTTTTCTTATTAATCATTGTTGAGTTACATTAATCTTCACTTCAACTTCCAGAACAATTAGGTTTCTTGAGTATTTGAAACAAACCTCAAATCTGAAAATGCCCTGATCCAGCTAATTAATGTGTGTTGTTGCTTAACTGCACTGTAGCACATCTTCAGGAGCTGAATTTGGGACCATCTTTTTTTAAACGATTATTAAAATGTGATTGTGTTCCTGTGTGTCAAGAACAATCATGCACTTCAGTATACCAAAGGTAACATTTCTTCTTTTCAGTTTAGTTTTCTGTGGTTGTGGGTTCATAATGCTGTGGGTCCGAAAAAATGGCTGAGACAGACTTTCTTCACGCTGCAGATGTAATCTGATTTTTTCAATTCTGGTTTGTGCCACTTCTGTATGTGGCATTAAACATGAGGTCAGATGCTGTTGTAAATTAAATATAGACAGTGTTCATTTTTCTGTTGCCAGATTGGATGCAATTTCCAATACAACTAAAGCGAAAACTTGTCTGTTTATAAAAATCCAGCCCACACAGTGTAAACTGAGAAAAATAAATATAACCCTATATTGTATTTAAATTGCAGCCAAAATTTAATCAACCCACCCAATGCATTTTTTTTAATGTGGAAAGCTGATATTAACCATATTTTACTTTTCCTTCTGAGTAAAGTGTAAATATACCGAAGTGATTGATCTTGATTCATAATTTCAGTACATGTTCTGTGGGCCTGGTTCTTATTTCACTCAGTGGTATGTGATGCAGTAAATGTTTGCACTCACTTTTACATGGAAAATCTTGCAGCAATATTGTCTAAAATGTATTTGGTAATGTTTCTCTCAAATTTGTTGGAGTTATTTGGAGTTATAAGCTTTTGTGTGGTGTGATTTATTTATTTATTTTTTCTCATTTTAAAAATATCAACGTCTGTTTTCTGTACTTTGTGTTATAGGCAACATAAAAGCCCTGATCCACAGGTAGAGGTGCCTATTATGGAGGAAGGCAAGTTATTTTTTTAAAAATCCTATATTTCTGTTTTAAGTATTTTTTTGTGTGATTTGGTAAAGACGGCATTCTTTTACATATGTAATTTCTCTCAAATTCAATTCTCTCTCAGACATGTCTAATCTGTTAAACATTGTCACTTCTCATCTGGTTATGATTTATTCCATCATCACCTTCACTGACTTTCAATTTCTTTGTGCATAAATTACCCCCCTACCTATTTATCTAAATTATTTTAGCATTATGCTGTCGAACAGACAGGATGCGGAGCTAAAGGTGGCAGACTTGACGATTTTCAGTGGGAGTGACAAGAATGGACAAATTCAAGAAATGAATTTATTACAGGGGCGACGCATGTTGGATGTTTTGGAGACAAGGTGATTGAGGCTAGGTTGAGACGGTTTGGACATGAGGGAAGACATTCAGGTAGTTGGGGTGAAAGAGGCAGATGTAGAGGACAGGGTAGTGTGGAGAAGAGTTATCCGCTCCAATCTTTTTATATTACAAGACCTCCTTTGGTGTCTTCTGTATATTTTGGGGCACTTTTTGTTTTTATTGATGGGACGGCAGGATGAAATGGTGAAAGAGTGAGAGTAGGGCCTGGAAATTACCCGAGCCACGGAATCCAACCTTGTTCGCCAGAGCACAACAACTTGCACATGTGGGTGTCTGAGCTTTAACCCAATACATCATGGTGCAAAAAAATTAAAAACCTAAATGCCCACTATAAAGGACACTAATGGGTGGGGTCTCATGAGGACTTATATCTGTATAAAGCACCACAGAGAATGGGATGAATTCTCCTTTTACTATACTACTCGAAAAGGTGCACTGTATTTTTAAAACTTTTTGTATGTCAAAGGAGTTCCTGTAATTCCAGCTTCATTTAGATAAACGACTTGCCATACCTGACTTGCTGGTTTTGCACCTTTGTGTGTGTTTGTAACAGAAGCCATTGCTACATCTGTTAATTCATCTGCTATTACGGCGATACAGTCATTTTCTGCTGAACAGCCAATAAAGTACGTTTTCAAGACGGAAGGAAATAGCGGACAGGTACGGCACTGTTTTAAAAGACAATATTGTATGCTGTGCTAAAATATGATTAAGCAGTGTTTGATTGACTATTACAACCCTTAACCTTGGACAGGTGACGTATCGAGTGATCCATGTTGCTGATGGCCAGATGGAGGCTGCAGCAGATGGAACTGCAGCTGTTAGTGTTGTGACAGGTTTCCCTGCAGCAACACAGGCTGGGTCGCCCCCTGTAACACGGGTAACTGGATTGCCTGGTGGCTATTGTCTCATCATTTCTGAGAGCTTACTCTTATAATAAACGGTTGCTACTGTGTGACTGCCTTTAGAACAATTTGTTAGGTGTAGGTTTGTTTGCTGTTATGGTATTTATGATTAATAATCTGACATAATTTCAAAGTCTATTTGATGTTTCTTTATAACTGATCACTCAAATTTACAGAGCAGTTGCTGTTACAGTATTTGTAGATTACAGAAAAGCTGCACTGAAACTGAACTGAACGTTATGTTGTCATTAACTGGACAGATTTTTTTCAGCAATTAAAATTGCACAATTTGCCTTTAAAAATTTCATCATTAGTAATTAAATTCTATGGAAATCCAGGGGAATTGGTAGTGCAGTGTTTAGGGTGTGTTTGCCTGCTATTTGAAAAAAGTTAAATTCCCATCATCACCAATCTACTAACACTGGGCTCCTGAGCAAGACTGTTAAGCCCAATTGCTTAGCTATATAAAACGGATACATAAGTCACTCTGAATAGGGGTGTCTTCCAGATTCTGTAAATTTAAAGTGTGTTTAGAAAAATTTAATTTAGTTTGAAAATTTACAAAATTTTCTTCATGCATCATACATATTGAGTCATGACATCACATGTTTAAAATAGCTGCCATGGGTAGAGTAAAACCTACCCATACTGTTAATTCCCATACCATTTACTTTTGTTCTAATTAGCAAGTGATGTGTTGAACTCAACCTGTGGTAAACTAATCCCGCTTTCAACCTGATGGTACTTAGTTTGCTAATGATGGTTGGCTAGTTCCTACCACTCTTACCACTTTTCCACTTTGAGTAGTTTCCTAATTTATCACCAGCTGTGGTAGAAAGGTGGTATATGTGGATCACATGATCTACTGATTGCCATCCTTATCTTTTTGCAAATTATTGCAAATTTTTTTTATATTTTGAAAATGTTCTTTGAAACATTTACCGTGTGTGTACAGACAGTATACTCTCAGGCCGATGGTTCTGAGACAGAAGCCACTGAAGGTCACTACTACTATCCATCTACAGTCAGCGACTCTACTCCTGCTACCATAGTAACCAATGTCCATGCGGCTGATTCTTTGCTCACACAGCCTACATCTGCAGGTCTGTAGAGGTGTTTGCATGACAATCAAGACTTGTCCCTTTATTTGCTTAGAGGCAAGTGTTTAAGGGTTGTAGCTGTACATGGCATTGCGTGACAATTGTTATGGTAAAATAATTATTTACTGCAATGCCTTGATATATTTCTTGTATGTTTCTTTAGTCCATCGTACAGTACACAACATATGAACTAATTAGCATAATTGTTACATAGCAGCATCTTGCTACTAAATGTTCAATCTGCCAACCATCTAATTTTTTAATGTCTTTACTCAATTATATATTTTATTAATTGTTTTTAATGTTCTCGTTCTCATCATCTCATTTCATCTTATTTTATTCTCAGGCCAACTCTATGTGATGATGTCACCGCAAGACGTATTAGGAACAGCCAGTCAGCGGTATATATCTTCACAGTTTTGGATGTGTAATATTAATGATGTTATTCCTAATTGTAACCCGATTCCTCTCTTGTTTGCTTAGTAAAGCTGAGATGCCTTGTACTTCAAGAGATGACAAGAGGAGAGCACAGCATAATGAAGGTAATTGAGTAGTCTGGGAGGATTTTTCATACACACATCAGCTGAACTTTAGATCTGAGAAGGTTCAGTTTCTGAAAATGAATAAACCTTTCTAGGATGGCTGCTGCTTGCTAGATGCCTCATTGTTGTAATCTAATTCTAACTGTTCTTCTGATGCAGACCAGCTGTTCATTTTGTTTCTTGAATTGTCTATTTTTAGGAATGTGAAAAGTTGGTATAGGGTTTTCTCTAGATTAGTATTTCAACTAGTTGTAAAGCTTAAACAGATGAAATTCGCAACTTAGATTCGGTTATGTCTGTACCATGGCTGATCCTTTTTACTCAGTGTTTACTGGAGTTGAGAAAACAAAACAGTAATGTTATTGATTTATTTTTTCCATGAACACTTTTTTTTTGTCAGTCCATTTGAAATATTGTCAATTTTTTACATGTGACCTTCTCTATTGCAAAGCTGTTGTTTTGATGTCTTGACACTTTTAGTCTAAATAATGTTGTCAATACTGTAAAGTTAAGCTGTCACTTAACAATTACAGCTTTATGTTGCTTGTAAACATGTTAGCATGTTAGTGATCTTTCATGTTTTCTTTAGCACAAAAACCTAGTGAGTGTTATATACACTGAAAGAAACCAGATTTATTTTACATGTAATCATATAATCAAGTATCATATTTAAATGTGATTTTTATTTTTATTTTTTTTTCTCTACTGCAGTTGAACGTAGACGCAGAGATAAAATAAACAACTGGATCGTCCAGCTGTCCAAAACGATCCCAGACTGCACTTTGGATTCAGCTAAAACTAGCCAGGTTAGTGTAAACTAACTACACAGTCATAGGAGAGTGAGAGGGAGGTTGAGAATCCGTGGAAAGATCATTCTGGTGTGTACACAGTGCATAGTGTTTGCTGTTTATTTTATCATTGAGCATCTCGGCATCTATATTTTTTCAGAGTAAAGGAGGAATCTTATCGAAAGCTTGTGATTACATTCAGGAACTGCGCCAAAGCAACGCTCGGTTATCAGATGGACTAGAAACACTGGAGAGACTTAGACTGGACAACCAGCTCCTCAGACAAGAGGTGATGAGCTGCTTCTTTACTGTGTTAACTGGGTACACTGTGTTGTAAACTATACTGTAAAGTTTTAAATAACATGCATGTTGTTGGTCAAAAAACCTTTGCAGTTTTTTTTGTCTGTTGTAATTTGAGTTAATGGCCTGAGTATTATAGTATACAGATTAAACACACAGGTTGTAGAAACATAAGTCTTACTGATTGTAAGTGTGGTCTGTAAACAATGTGGATTGGAAATGCATAGGAGAAACATGTGGCTGATTAAACCAGAATTGGGATTTATAGTCATATCATTTATATACAGGTGCTGGTGGTATAATTAGAATATCAGCAAAAAGTTGATTTGTATCACTTATTCCTTTTAAGAAGTGAACCTTATAATGTGTACATTCATTCCGCATAAACTGATATGTATTTTGAAGTGTTTTTCTTTTAATTTTGATTAATATAATTGACAACTAATGAGAGAACCAAATTCAGTATTTCAGAAAATTAGAATATTGTGAAAAGGTTCTGTATTGAAGACACCTGGTTCCACACTCTGATCAGCTAATTAACTAAAAGTCTTTAAATGATCTAAGAGTCATAGTACAGTTGGGGAAGATGCTGATTTGATCATTGACACCTTGCACAAGACATAAAAGGTCATTGCAACAGAGGCAGGCTGTTCATAGAGCTGTGTGCAAGCACATTAATAGAGAGGCAAAAGGAAGATGATGTGGTATACAAAAAAGTGTACAAGCAATAGGGATAACCACACCCTGGCAAAAATTGTGAAACAACCCATTCAAAAATGGAGGAGCTTTACAAAGAGTGGACTGCAGCTATAGTCATTGTTTCAAGAACCACTATGCACAGAAGTATGCAAGACCTGGGTTTCAGCTGTCGCATTCTTTGTATCAAGCCACTTTTGAACAACAGACAGCGCCAGGAACGTCTTGTCTGGGCTAAAGACAAAAAGGCAAAGTTGTCCAACGTTAAGCTCTCTGAAAGTAAATTTTGCATTTTCTTTGGAAATCAGGCTTCCAGAGTCTGTTGGACTCTGAATCTATGTTGCTTGAGATCCAGTGTAAAGTTTCCACAGTCAGTGGAATTCCATAGTCAATAGTTTGGGGTGCCATGTCATCTGCTGGTGTTAGTCCACTGTGTTTTCTGAGGCTTAATGTACAAGTTTCACTTCTTGTATAAAATTAGTGATTCAACTTTTTGTGAATATTCTAATTATATGACCAGCATCTGTACATTTATATAAGTCAATGAGCATATAATAAGCACCATGTTTTGACAATTAATTAATCACAATTTTTTTTACCTAAGCCCCTTTTCTTACTGTCTAATTTTTGCTTTTTGTATTATTTTCACACATGCACAGATGGAAGACTGGAAATCAAAGAATCAGATGCTCAGAAGCCAGCTACGGCATCATGGTATAGTTGCTGCGTCTGGCATGGACCCTCAGTAAAACCCTGCACTTCCTCTGTTGTGTATCTATAAGCTGATACAGAATTGAGCAGACATACACTCTGCATTCTTTAAAATACCTGTCAGTTTGTCTTCTGACTGAATGTTGGGTTGGCTTTAGATTACAGAGCAAATTATTGATCTTGAATAAGAGGTACATTCAGTGTGCCTCTTTCTAAATGATTGATGGACTGATAACACTCTGGTTTATCTCTGAACTAAACTACAATTATTATTTTTGAGTAACATCAATAGAGTGGAAGGTATCGCTTTTATAGTATAATAGATAATGAGTTAGTTTGTAGACAGGAAGTGATCGTATTTTAGGACCTCTGAATTAAAACCATACACATTTGTGCTACTGAAATAATCAGAGCTATCGTGTATGTCAGGTTTGGAGTGTTTGGGGTAACAGGGTAAATAAATGTGTTCAAATTATCATTTGTGGACAATTAAAACCTTACCGAAGTAAAGGCTATGTTCTTTAAATGTTTTAGTTCTTTTAGTGTATGATTTCATACTGGATAGTTTCATTGTAACGGAGTTTATCTTTAAAAATATTTTTTAAATTGTTGTATATTTAATCAATTTAGTTCTGTGACAAAACAGATTCCAGGGTTTTTGTGCATCATGCTGTCTCAAATCATGTTCAATAGTAATGTTTGTAACAGATTTCTTAAGTTTGTATTAAATGAAACTTGTCTAAAAATGTATGTACTCATGTTGGGGGATTATGCTTTCTACAGCGTTGCATCCTTTTTGTGTTTGTTTTATACATGGCTTCATCAAGCTAAAAGGGTTTCTGCTTATTCAAAGCGTTATGCATAGATATATTCTCTTTTGTCTCTTTTGGGACATGATGTGAACCTTATGTTTTTGTAATTTTGTTTCTTTTTGTAAAATAAACCAAACGTAAATACTGACAGCACTTTCAATTTAAATCAGTAAAATTATTTGATTAGTTGCTGCAGGGCCCGTGTTAACAGTTTGCACTGCATGATTGGAGCCATATCTCAAATATAGTTTGAATAGAAGTGTTACTAGGCAGCAGTTTATTTGTTCACACTGATGCATCAAATGATAAAATGCAGTTATAACTAGTCAATGGTAATTAGAAGTGCAATTTATAAACACATGATTCCACATAATCTGTTATCAGACATTAAATAGTCTTGTGTGCTGAACTGTATACTGTGCAGAAGACTGTTCTAGTTAATTTAACTTACAAATTACTCATTTATTTTTTTTGGACAAGTTAACTTTAAGGAAGGGGCGGTGTGGTGGTGTAGTGGTTAGCACAGTCGCCTCACAACAAAAAGGTCCTGGGTTTGATTCCCGCGTTGAGCATCTTTCTGTGTGGAGTTTGCATGTTCTCTGTACTTGTGTGTACTCCGGTTTCCTCCCATAAGTCCAAAATTATGTAGGTTATTATTATATAAATATTAGGTTGATTGGTGATTAAAAATCTTTATAATCCAAGGATAAGACATTAATCATGTTCACAACTAACAAGACCAAATGCCAGTTTAAATTGAGTGACCACTACTACTTTCATTCAAGGAACTTCCATGTCCAAGAAACTCTTTTTAATTCTTATATCCAATAACAAAACCATAATCATGTTTTAGATCTTGTTAGATTCGGATTTTAAACTTTAACAAGACTAATTCCAAGAAACGTTCTTATCAGACTGCTTTTATACTGTTTAAAATATGTTTAGTCTGCCTCACAGGCCAGTCACAGACCAATAAATGCTGTTTTGGTTAAGTATCAGAGAGAGAGAGAGAGAGAGAGAGAGAGAGAGAAAACATCTGTGAGAAAAAAAAGAAAATCAAGTAGAAGAAAATGACATAAATAACTTAAGCTCTGTGTTTAAAAAGGAGTAAAGAAAATCTAGAAGAAATTGTTATACTTTATATATAATATTGTATACACACCATATTATACACTATGTTATGCTTATAAATATTGCGGTCGACCTGCTTTAGTTTTTAATATCTTCTCTTTATTTCTAAATTAGCGCTTATATTTTATTATGGGCTGTATATAATTATGAATTAAACATTCCAGAATGGATCAGATTTCGTTTCGCTGCGTCTCCGCGCTCTCACTACGTCACGAACCGGGCGTGTCCTAGTGTATCACCTAAACCAGAGCTCAGGTAACGAGTTTCATACGGAAGGGCGTTTCACAGGTTAGACGAGCTCCACAAAGCGACGGAAATTTCCCAGCGATTCGGTCTTCAGTATATTTTCTATCTTACTGTCTGGAATACTTCATTTAGACATCATGATTTATCTAATTGTTCTTCTTTGCTGGCCGGCAACAGGTAAGTAAGTTTTATTAACCAAAACATTAATAATTCAGTTATCATTAGTTCATATCATAAGCCTAAAATAATTCTTGGTTAAGTTTTCTTTTTTGTGGAGTAAAAAATTTTGCACTTATGATGCAGTGGTTGCACATTTTTGACCTATTTAAACATTTTAAAACTAATTGTATTTGTTTTACAAAATACAATTAATTCTAATAAACACATTTAATAGAGGCTGATACTAAGGATTAATTAATATAATTAAAAGAAACTGTCGTGTATGATTAAACGTAACATTTCATTGTTTTTAATTCAACTAGACTGGCAGGTGTTTTCAGGGGAACTCGAGTTACTTTTTAGCGCGTCCCAAATGTTTCTTCCTCCCTATGTATGGACACTACCTTAGGCTCTCTGTCGGGTTGCCTGCGCTGCTAAGTGCGCACTTGGAGTTAATTAAATAGAGATCGAGCCCAGTTTCTACTAGCCAGCTCGTTTTTGTACCCTTCCCCCACTTCGAAACCGGCTCAGGCAGAGCAAACAAGGAAGTGTCCTAAGGGCAAAGACGAAATAAATTACACGATTGTTCGAAAAAAGTTAAAAGAGCGAACGATTTCCTTAAAATAATACGATTTAGCTCGATATTAAGCAAGAGTTTTTTGTCATGTGACTTAAGCGACGTCTGTGTTGAATTACACGAATGACGTCATGTTTACCTAAATTCGCGCACATTAATGGAACTATAGGGAAACAAATAATGGCTCTATAGAGTACATCAATATTAAAAGTATATATTTTTCTGATAGCTGTTAGTCTGACTATTAAGATACTTCAAGTATGTTTTTTTTTTTCTTTGTTTATTTTCCTCATGTATCCTGGCCTTCATTGTATGATTCATTCATTCATTATCATACCCGCTTATTCCCGAATTTGGGGTCTGCTGGAGCCTATCCCAGCTCACACTGGGTCGCCAGTCCATCGATGGGCCTCATCACAGTAAACCACCATTCACATGCGCTTTCACTCCTATGGACAATTTAGACTCAACAATTAACCGAATCTACATGTGGGAGGAAACCCATGAAAGCGCGGAGAGAACACAAAGAACACACCCCCAGGATTTTCTTGTTGTGAGGTGATCGTGTTATCCACTACGCCAACGCACTGCCCAGTTACAGTTTGGCATTTGGCAGACGCTCTTGCGGGTTAAGGGTCTTGCTTAAGGTTTGTCTTACCATGGTGGTTGCTTGGTGGAAGTGGATATCGAACCTGGGTCTTTCTGGTATTAGTCCAACATTAGGCTACCACCTCCTACGTAAACATGAGTAGAAAGTTGTTATTCATTCATTGACCTGGTACTCCTCTTTTTATTGCATGGCAAATTTTAAGCTACTATTCCAATCCGATCCAATTGTATTTTGCCACATACGGGATTATACAAAGTTATAACATATAGTGAAATGTTTTCCTTGGCATGTCCCTTCTTAGTAAGTTGGAGGTCAGAGCGCATGGATCAGCTATTGTACAGCGCACCTGGAGCAAGAAGTGTTAAGGGTCTTGCTGAAGGACCCAACAGTGGCATTCTTGTGCCCAGGTCTTCTTTGGCGGTGGTGGGGCTTGAATGATGCATGGCACGTCGTGTTACTGACTCACTGTTGATTTGTGTAATAGTTTCAGTTTCTTCCCACAATTCAAAATAAATTGCTTATAGGGAAAAGCAGGTTAGATGATGAGCATGGTGGCTTAGTGGTTAGCACTGTTGCCTAACAGCAAGAAGGTTCTGGGTTTGAAGATGAATGAACGACATATGAAACCTAACATTTAATAATCCTATTTTATCCACAGACCACAAACATGTACTTTAGGTTGATTTGGTGATTTTAAATTGCTGATGTGTTTGTGGTTCATCTATGAGTGCCCTGAAATTGACTGGCGACATGAATGAATGAATTTATCCTTGTTTTATATATAATATGGTTTCTGTATAACAATCGTCTGACACACACGGTAAACTTTGTTGAAACTATTTTTGTTGAGTCACTCAAAGTTCCCTTCCAGGAATATGCAAAATATGCAGATGTTAATGTTTATTAGCTGTAAATAATGACAAACACATTCACTGGCCTTCTCATTCATCCATTCATTCATGCATCACCTAACCAGCTAATTCAGGGTCACAGGGGTCTGCTGGAGCCTATACTAGCACACATGGTGTGAAAGACAGAGGTACACCCTGGACAGGTTGTCAGTCTATCGCAGGACCACACATAGACAAACAACCACAAAAACATTCTTATAGGCAATTTAGAATCACCAATTAACCTGATGTACATGTTTTTGGACTGAGAAGAAACCAAAGTACCAGGAAAAACCCATCCATGCAAACACATGGGTCATGTTATCAAAGTACAAACCGTGTAACTAAAGGAACTATCTGTGACGGTCACATCTAACGTATTTGCTCTGAGTCAAACCACAGTCACAGGCTATTGACAGTCAAAGTTTCTCTCGAGTTAAAACTTAAGCACAGCAATAAGACAATCCAATCTCTTTCTAAGCAACAAACGGTTTTGTTTTGTCAGAGTTGTTAAGAAATGGATAAAATAACAGAAAATTATCTTGAAAATGTTTAACAGCAAGTGTCTGAGTCATAGCTGACTGTCTAGGATCATATTTCTCTATTTAAATCGCCAATCTCTCTCTCTCTCTTTGTCTCTCTCAGTGTCAAGATTTTGCTGTTGTGGAAATTAATAGTCTATATTATATATATTGTTGGCATTATGTACATTAAATACTGCAGATAAACTAACTTTCATTTCCATAACAATGACATCACTGATTAGCTGTGTGTTTCCTGTGCTTTATTTTGACTGGAAGGAAAATGATTTGATAGCAATAATTCTGTGCTCAAACAGAGAATAAGGCTGCGAGCGTGAGGTCAGCTCTTTGTTCTGAACCGAACAGGCCACCTTGTTCAATTGCAAAGGAATCTTAAAGCACCTAAATTATTAACCAGACCATAGTGAGCTCACTTTACAATATTAATGCCGTCTCGATCACCTTAGAAAAGTTCTCTCAGCTTTTGTTAGCTTAATTGCATCATTAAGTCATAAAGAATTCACATTTTATGTGCAGTTTCTTCTCAATTTCTTATATACAACAGTCATATGACATCTGTGGACAATTTATGAAGATTTATAATGCTTCATCCCATGTCAAATCTACTGAAACTATTATAAGCTAAATCCTGTCTGAAAATAAACTAAAACTAATTAATTTTATATGCTAATAATGCAATATTTTTGTAACAAACATTGGAGATAAATTGCTGACTAAAGTTTGTTGTTGTGTTGAAATATATTCGCATAGTCTAATAAACTGAATTGTTGTTTCTCAGGCCTGCATGCTTTTTCTGTCAGCACATCATCACCCACTGTTATGGTTAAAGAGAACAATGGTGAGTATGTTTATATGTAATATTCATGAAAAGTTTTATTTGGCTGTGAAAATAAATCATATTCTCAGTAGTTAGTATATAGAATTTCTGTATTTTTTCCATAGAAAGAAAGAGAACTGTTATGTCCTGTGTGTAATTAAACTCTGCTCACTCAGGAGCTGATTTGAAGTGTGAATACTCTGCCGATTTTAATCCATCCCCTCGAGTGGAATGGAAATTTAGGGATTTGAAGGGTTCGCAATTTTTCATCTTCTATGATAACCAGATCACAGGTAAGAACATTGATTCAACTCTGAGAACTCCTAAACTGTGCATCTGCTATCTGCATTTTATGTAAGACTTAAAAATAAGGGAGGTTTTATGAACTACACATGCAGTTTATTAATCCTGGGAAAACACATTTACACTACATGATGGTCAAAGTGGTCCTCACCTCTAAAGGATTTCATTTCCAACTGGATCTTATCATTCCTGTTTCTCCATCTTTTTTCTTGTGAGTTGATGTGCGCTGCTTTAGTTCCATCTCTGGTAATCATTGTTAAAATTTGTATCTTCATATAAATGTAACCAGTTTAAATCCAATCCGATAATGTTTCAGCTTTGCAGTGAAACAAAACATACATTCATTGATTGTAGCTACAGCATAATTGGTGCTACTACAAATGCATTCTGTTTTGCTTTGAATGACTGACTGTTCAGCATTTTATGCCTTTATATTTATTCCCTCTGTCTTTAGATAAGTATAAAGGGCAGATGTCTCAGTATGCAGGTGGATTGAGGATCGAAAAAGCCACGAGACTGGACACTGGTGATTATTTCTGTGAAGTGTCTGGCAACTTTGGCTATTCAGAGGCGATGATTAAATTAACCGTGCTTGGTAAGTGTCTCCTCCTTTAGTCAAAGTGTTGATGTTAAGAGGGTTTCAGTATGGTAAAGACATGCAAGACAAGTGCAGTTACCTTTATTAATATATCGCTTTTAACAGACAGGATTATGACAAAGCAGCTTAACAATCACATTTAAAAAAAAAAGACAATAGTGAACACTTGGTAATACACTGAGTTCATGCATTCATTATATTGGAAATTACAGTCCCCAACTAAGCAAGTCAGAGGCAACAAATGTCTAGTGATTCACATAATAGAAGTATTTGCAGCAACCCTTTAAGCTTTATGCCAATTGTTCTATAAACTTTCTTTCCACAGTTCCTCCTTCTGTGCCGATCAGTCAGATCCCCACCTCCGCCACCACAGGCCGGAATGTCCTAATGACTTGTTTTGATAAGGATGGCTCTCCTCCCTCCATCTATAAGTGGTATAAAAATGGCACGCCTTTGCCTGAAGACCCCAGCAAGTTCCCTCTTTTCAAGAACCTAACGTACAAACTGAACCCTCAGAACGGCAACATAGTCAGTTGATGTCCTGTAGCACCACATTTGATGTTTTGATCTTCAGCTATATTGATATTTTACTGTTCTGTCAAACAGGAGTTTCCCAGTGTGAGTAAGGCAGACAGTGGAAGTTATTTCTGTGAAGCCTCTAACGGGCAGGGGGCTCCACAGCGTAGTCAGGCTGTCACTATGGATGTCCGTAAGTAAACCTTTTTAGCCTTGTCATGTGTTTTCGGTTACATGTGAAATGCATTAAATTAAATTAATTAAATTAGTGGTTTGGATTTGGATGGTATTTGGTAGGTGATCTGAACGCAGGAGGTATTGCAGCCGGGATCATTGTAGCACTGCTTGCTATTGTGCTGCTTATCTTTGCTCTGTGGTACGCCATGAAGAAAGGATACCTGCCCAGTAAGTTGACATGACCTGCTTATGTGTTTTATTTTATCATGTACAATTTAAAAATATTTAACCATCTATAACCTCTATCTTTTTTTTGTCTTCTCAGAAATTTCAGAAAGGTAAGAGATCGTCTTTAAAAAAATTTGTGCTGTTGCATCATTTCTAATGATTTTTATTTCAGGCATTTGAAATGCTCTCAAGTCTCAAAATATTTTTGTTGTATTATAGCAAGCCTAAAACAACGGTGTATACGCAGCCTAGACAGGAATATCGTGACTATGATGATGTAAGTACTTCATATATTACTTGTTAATCTGAGGTGACCTCAGTTACATTTCTTCTATTTGTTTTTGTGACCGTATTCTGACAAACACTAGTGTTCATTTAGTGTTTTAGTTTTCAACATATGGATCTACGTGTATAAATCTGTTTTAATCCAATCTGCCAATCATGCGTAGGCTTTGCAATGCATAGAGACCTACAGTTACAGATAAAAAGACAAAAATTTATGATCACTTCAGCTTATATGCTGATTAAGGCTAGTCCTAAAAACATATGAGCTCTGATAGGTTTTTGTCTAAAAATTGTTTGGGTGCAAAATTTGTTTGGGTGCAAAAGCACAAAAATACAAATTTCTGCTTTCCTGTCAACACCAGGATTTTGATGATTTTCAGACGGCACAAACATTTACCCTTACATTTTTTTTGGCTGAATAAAGCTCGGTGATTAAGGTTTTGTACGGCTAACTTGTGGGTTAATTCCTAGCCCCATCACTGCTAGGACCCTGAGTAAGGCCCTTAAACCAGCCAGTCTCAATTATAAAAGATAAATGTAAGTCACTTTCGATGTCTGCCAAATTCTGTATTTGGCTGTATCAGCCATATGTTTGGAAGGCAGCATAAACTGGTGTGAAATACAGTGTGTGGATTTTTAAACTGCTTTAGTCTTCATTATATATACACACTGACAATCAGATTCGTATGTGGTTTTGCATATTGTAGCATTATAATATTCACTGTAACTAAAAGACCTCCAACACTGTTCCAGAGATGACAAAGTCCCTGAGCGCAAAGCCTCTGATAAACTTATCACTTACTGTGTTATTATTTAAGTGAAAAAAAAACGTGTGTTTAACACCTTTGGGATGAACTGGAATGGCAACTGCACCCGGACCTTCTTCCATGACATTTTTTCTGATCTCACTAATGCTGATTTAGCTAAATGAAGAGCTCTCTCATTTAAGCTTCACATAAGAATGGAAAATATGACTAGAAGAGTAGAGCTTTGTATAGAACTTTGTAGGTAGAAGTGTTTGTTTGTTTTTGTAATAACTGTGTGTGTTTGTGTTACAGGGGGAGTTCAGACAGAAACAGTCTTTTGTGGTGTAACATGTGGTATGTAGTCCAGCAAGACTAAAGGTTTTTCCTGCTGTGTTCAGTTGTGGAAATCTTTGTGGGGTTTTTTTTTAACTGCTTCACATCATTTTGAACAATTTTCCCTGATTCCTCCAGACCTTCAATACCCTTTGAGCAGATGAACATCATGGACCAACAATATGATTACTTGGTTTATTAGAGAATTGAAATGATGACACTTTGATGAGCATATTGTTTTACTCTTTAATTTTAAGTTTCCTTCATTTGCTCTTATTTTTTTTGTACAGTAACAATTGACTTTTCCAGACTTTATCAGATGGGAAGCTAATATTGCAGCTTTGATCATTTGTTTAAATTTGTTTTATTGTCATATTGTTTGTAAGTTTGACATTGTACAGGTGTGTGTAAAAATGTGCATTCATTTCTATGTCTCCACTGCAATTTGACTTGCCTTGTATATTTATAACAAAACACAAGGAAGTCAAGTTCAATTTTACTTATCTTAAATTGTATTTATGTGAAGGAACTTTGAATTTGAATAGTTTTGCTTTGTTGTCTGAAGTATGTAGCTGATTTTAGCCATTAAACTGTTTTCAAATGAGCCATCCAATAAGCTGTTAAACAAAGCTTCTTGCATGTACGACCAGACTTTGGTGACCTGTCAGCATTCTAATCATTTACAATCACAGTCTGAACTGCTCTGATGCTACATAACATTGGTCCAATGTTTTATTTTATATATTTCTGTGAAACCTGCTTTGTTGGCTACATTCTGTGTTTTTATTAGTTTTATTTTGATAAATTGCATTTATTAATAAATTGTCTTTCTCTTTTTTTCAGTTAATGTTTATCTTTATACAGCCTGCAGGGTGCACTACAGTTCCACTTCATATATCCATCCATTGTTTACAATTCATAATCAGGTTCTGCTGGAGACTATACCAGCATTGGACAAAACCTGAACAGGTCACCAATCCATAGCAAGACCACACACACACACACACACACACACTTATTCCTCTGAACAATATAGAACCACCAATTAATCTAACACATTTTTGGGCACTGTTCTTACCCAGAGTAAACCCACACAAGTACAGGGAAAACATGCAAACGCCTCTGAAAAACCCTTGCAGAGGATACAAAACCATAACCTTTTTCTTGTGCTAAGACCCTGTACTACCCATACAGCCAACAGTAATAAAGGATGATGTTGTATGGTCCCCTGGATGCCAAATGTTCTTATGTACTAACCCTAATACAAAATATGACTAATGATTTTACTGAATTAAACTTTTAATATTAAGTTAGGGAGCTGCATTTACTCATGTTTTAACCGAATTTGGGGGAAATCTATTAATTAAGTTTGCTATATGTCCAGACATTGACTCGAACATCTTTATGTTGTATTGTTTCACTGTTTCAGTATGACTTTACCACTGTGCACAAACCCCTAAACTCCATAAAGACATTCTGCTTTCTGGTTGATGCTGAAAAACTTTGACCTCCAATTCCTTGAGCACCTTTAAGATGAAATTGATCACCGACTGTACCACAGCCTTTCTCACCCAACTTTAGATTATTCATGATCTCATTAATACTATTGTGTTTACATAGAACACAGAAAAAAAAACCTTGGCATTGTTAATGGAGCAAAGTGGAGAAATCTGCATTTTAGAAAAAAAAAATTCTTAAATGGTTTTATACATTGTGTATTTTCTAGAAATGTGCATTACTGACTCATTGTACATCAGATTTGCTAATGTCACACTTGATGAATAAATCATAAATAATTAAAAACATCCTTGACCTTTTATTAAATAATTTATTAATTTATCTATCTAACCCAGCCATTAGGGTCGCACAAGCCAATGCATTCTTAGTGCCTGTTCCAAGCCCGGGTAAATGGGGAGGGTTGCGTTAGGAAGGGCATCCAGCGTAAAACTGCGCCAAATCAAATATGCGGATCACAAATCAGA
>JAOTRA010048790.1:0-20947 GCA_026260255.1 Pseudolaguvia tuberculata | reverse complement strand
ACACACACACACACACACACACACACACACACACACACACACACACACACACACACACACACACACACACACGGTCTCAGATTTCCTCTCCATTTTTCCAGACCCTGCCTGATCCCACTTCATTCTCGCCCCTCTCACTTTCCCAAAAATCGATCAGCTTCCCTGCTGAGAGTTCCAGCTCCAGTCTGTCCTCGTGTCTGCCCCATGCCGAGACGCTGACATCCTGGAGAGAGCAATAGCTCAATCTCTCAGTGTGATTCTCACAGCCAATTAGCCGTGGCAGGCTCCCACAGCACCTGAGCACCATCATCACCTTATTCACACTACAAGTCATTATTAAAAACTTTCCTTTAAACCCAGTCCCTACAGCCTTCTCACTTTATCCAAGTGGAACCTGCCAAGTTAGCAGAAACGGAAATACACACAGAGACTTGGTTGTAATAATAATGTAAAATGTAATAATTACTTCAGATGTAAAACCTCCTGAGCAAAAGAGGAAGAATAAAAGGTAACCATGAAAAAGAAAAAAATGACAAAAGAGAGGGGGAAAAAAAAGAAAGAAGAGAAGAAAAGGCAGAAAGGAAGCGTTTGAAAGGAAAAGAATGAAGAGAATAAGGAAGTGAAGATGGAAGAGAAGAAACAAGAAAATGAGAGGATAAAAATAGAGAAGAGGAGGATGAGAAGCAGTGCAGACAGACAGCTCAATCAATCAGTTCTGTGAAACTGTACACATGAGCCGAGGCACTACTTTAAAATCAATGATCTAAATCACTGTCTGAGGCACAAGAAAGAAAATCTGACTTCATCTATCAAATACACACTGAAGTAGAATGATTTCAAATTTATTAACAAGGATGAATAATGCAAATATTAGGAGAGGCCCTTATTTTACTGCTGGTCTAAATTTACATCCTCATCCTTCATATTTCTTATTAAATTTTCAGCAAAAAAAGTCTAAAATAAAACAGATATGTGCAGATTGCCAGTTGTTTAGTTTGTCAGTCAGTCAGTCAGTCCATCCATCTGCTATGCTTGCTCGGTCTGTCCTCACTCTTGCTTGGTTTTGCTTGGAATCGTGTTGTCTGTCTTCCTGCCAAATCAACCATTAGAATAGAATTTTGCTTTAGAACCAAATATTTGTAATCACTAAGCCACCATGCAGATCTGCAGAGTCACTTACAATTATCCTACACAATTTACATGATTGTGGCTTGAAAGTTACTAAAAAAAAATTGAGTCTAAAACCGCATTTATCTTTTATTTACACAATATGTTGATGATGGCTTCCCATTGTTCCCAAAATTACAAACAATTATTCAACAAATCGGTGAGGGAATGCAAAGGTGTAAAGATATTTTCCTCCACTATAACAGAGCTTGCTGGACCAGTGATTTTGCAAGCCCTGAAAGGCATTCTTCTGTGATGCCTTAATTTTACACAAAATAACCTCCAACCTTCAGTTATTCAAAGTTAAAATATTTATTAAAATCAATGCGACAGAACATGACAGTGACACCGAATGTCCAGACTTTCCTCATGACTGCAGCTAAGAGAGATATGAACTAATGGACTGTGATAAGTACACCTCAACCTGTGTTGACATTAATGTGCTTTAAAAAAGCAATGAGGTCCAAATAATACATTTGCTATCAGGTGCTAGACCAAACTTTTTTTCAATTTTAACCATGTATGAACATAACACTTATTCTGATGAATGGAGGGGGAAAAAAAGATTAAGACGGGTTTCCTTTAGCTTCACATGAGTGATTTATTATTCAGTTTATTGCTTTGGGTTGGAAAATGTACTTAACATTTTCCTAGAAATTGACAGTGTTTATATTAAAAAAAATAAATATTAAAAAAAAATGTAGCCAGGACCAAAGTCATCGTCAGACAAGACTCGTGACAAAAACCTGACATGGCAATGAAATTTAAATGTTTTCACCACGTTGAATTTCTAGGAACGCAGATATCGAATACACACATGGTTATATGCTAGATTATAAGAAGCAGCTGGTTATAGAGAGTAACGCTACTGGATCTGATTGTTATTGATGTGTTCAGAACAAATCAAGAAGCTGAATGTGATATATGGTGACATACCTTTTCCCTGTATCTCATAATATTTTCAATAAAATCAGCATTCAGGATCACTTATCAATATCGGTTAGGCATTTGGCAGACACCCTCATCCAGAGCAATGGTATTTTTTTTTACAACTGGGCAATTGTGGGTTAAGGGCCTTGCTCAAAGGCCCACAGTGGTTACTTGGTGGGAATCAAACTCCGGTATTAACACCTTAACCACTAGGCTACCACTTCCCAATACCAATTTAGACAGAAGAGACATAAAAAGTTCAAGGGTGTCTGACCATGTTCGATGGGGTCATGGCAAGGTGTCTGGTCTTGTTCAAATGCATTTGATTAAATCAGCTGGAATTAGGTGAGACTCCTCCTTGATTAAATGGATTACTGGAGGAGGTTAGACTAGCTGCATATAAAATCACAATACAAAAAAGTAAAGTAACATACCTAGCATGAGACAAGAACAGGATCCCAAACCAGCAGCTTTTCTCTCAATAAAGCAACCAGAAACACCACCAGGCAACAGTTTGAGGAAGTTAATTCCACACTGAAATGTATAATCGCTAGCCTTACAGTGTATCCAGGAAGTATTTACAGCTTTTCACTTTTTCCACAATTTTGTTGCAGCCTTATTTCAAAAGGGATTCAATTAATTTTTTTCTTTGAAATTCCAAAACACAGAACTCCATAATGACTATTATTGCTAGCTGTGTATTGAAAAATGAACAGTCAAAGTCGGAGGTCTAGACCACTCTTCAGCCGGTTTTAATCAAAGAAGTTGTTGTACATTGCTTTGGCAGTCATCCCCTCTATCCCGACGGTTCTCATCATGTTTCACTGTATTGACCAGGTGATAAGTAGTGTCTGGTTTCCTCCAGCAATTGCACTTTCCATTCAGGCCAAAGAATTTAATCTTTGTTTATCAGATCAGAGTTTCTCAAGGTCCAAGACTCCATAAGGTGCCTTTTGGCAATCTATGAGAGGTCAGTCATGTGCCTTTAACTGAGAAGTATCTTTGGTTTAGCTGGATCATTGTGCTCAATGGCTCCTTCATTGCTGCAGAATTGTACCTCGATACAATTCTGTCTGAAGTCTAGAGACAATACCTTGATTTTCATGGCTTTGATTGTGAGCCGACATCATTTGTGAAACTACAAGTGGACTTTAAGCAAGGGCCATGACTAGGATACCAGAGAATTTGCAGATCAGATCAATTTTAAAGGTTTGTAACAGCACCACTTTATTAATTCATATTTATGCCTTGTACAAGGATTGATCAAACTGGAGGTCCTTAGCCAAGCCCCAATCCCATTGTGCAGGATTCTGGCACCTAAATTGTGCTCTTGTACACTAGCATCCTGAAACATAGATGAGGAGTAACGTCAGTACAGTAGGCCAACCTAGCAGAGGAACATCTGCTTTTACATCCAATTACATTTACCATAAAAATAGCATTCCTACAAAAAAATTACTCTTCAAACCCTCCTACACACAGCCGCTGCAGAGATGATGACAGTAATTTGAGAAGATAAAGTCTAATGTAAACGTGGTTAGTGGGCAGTAAGAGCTGCGAGTCACAAAACCAGAGAGACAGTCATACTCCAAAATAATACTGAGCGCGCATACACAGCTAGGAGACAAAGAACACCACAGTTTGAAGTGTCAACATCTCTGCCTGGTCCTTACAGTAACGAGACCACTTCAGTCCTCAGGACATGCAGCCAATGGTGCTCTCACATGCTACAGAAGTGACACATTATCATCATCAAAAACCACCAGCCGCTCATTACCTACTCATGCTGTGCTGTAAAACAAATCAAAACAAAAGATTCATTTTATTTTGTTGGCATTTACAGTCTTCATTAAAAGAGCTTAATTTCCTTCAACAAAAAGTAAAGGACCCCAAGGACATTTTGAGCAGGTTCAATTTGCCAAATAGAATTTGACTTGCTGCTAAAACTCATTTTAATGTTATTCTTACATTTGTTTTTACAGCATGTCCACTGTTAGCCTAGTCACCTCACAACAAAAAGGTCCTGGGTTCAATTCCCAAGCAAGGGGTCTTTCGGTGCGCACTAGGCTACAGCAGTATCTCATGAACCAAAATTAAGCTTAGAAAACGAGTGAATGATGAACGCAAGAACTAGTTTGGAAAAAAGCATCCCAGCCAATCAAAGGCGTTCTTTGATCTAATATACAAGAAAATGCACAAAAAACCCAATTTTTTTTAAAAATTGGGTTTTTTTAAACCATAGTTACCAATACCATTTTCAGACAATTGCTAATTTTTATTGTATTGTAAAGAGATAAAACATGAATCCAAAATTTTTTTTGATGATTGTCATAGAAACATCCTATTCCACAGGTCAACAATTTCTGCAATGCTCTCTACTGCACATACAAACTTAGTCAAGTGTTTAACCTTGCTGTGCAATTTTACTTGACGTGACTGACTGGATGGGTGTCAAAAGAATTGGTGCAAACGGTGTGAAAACAGTCCTGCAGCTTCTTATACATGCGCAATCACAAGTTTGCAAGCATGTTCATGCGAGTCCACCTCTTCCAATGCATAAAAATGACATACAACAGTTACCCATTGAAATATGTTTTCCTCTATGAAATACGCCAACTAGCTGGGCCGATACATTATTCTAGCCCTGGCTACATTTGCAGCATTGGACATTCTTCCTTATCCCGAATGACTTACATCTTAATACAGCTGGGGGTTAAGAGCCTTGCAACGGGGCCCAGGTGTTGGCAGCTTGGTGGTGTTGAGAAATTAAGCTTGGATTTAGCAGTCCATTTAGCAGTCCAACACCTTACTCACTGTGGTACCACTTCTCCCATTGCCACACATTTCTACCCAGGACCATTATGACCCTACTTAGTAGAAGCAATGAAATCACTTATTGAGAACAAACAAAAAATTTAACTGAACCCTCATTCAAGTTTCAGACAAACTCTTGTCACATTTGCTTCAATTTGACAAGTATTAATCCACGAATCTGCTATGATGACTGCTGTGAATGTAATCAAGGTGATTTAAGAACATTGATGCATTTACATTAGCACATATCGCTACATTTCCTGTGCATGACAAAATTTCTTTTTTAATCCAATTGACAAAATGAACCTAAAAGTTTCAACCATAAAAAAAAAAAATGTTGTAATAAAACGTCTGGAGATGTAAATGAGATTGCGTGTATGTGTGTGGAGAGACACTTCCAGAAAGAAAGAACAGAAGGAGTCCTACTGTAAAAAGACAGACAGAAGGAGATAAACGCTGCAGCTAGACTGATACGAGTGCAGACCAAATGGGAAAAGATCCCAAAGTGGCTATAAACGACAAGAGGGGCTAGCTCCATATGAACAAAGCTACAAACTAGGAGACAGAGAGAGAGAGAGAAAGAGAGAGAGAGAGAGAGAGAGAGAGTAAAACTGAGAAAAGGGGGAGGTTAAGTGGAGAGACGCGGAAGGCGGAGGAAGGCCACAGCTGACCAGCTGCTCCACATTTGCAATCAGCGTACCGCTTTTAAATCAGCACACATAAAAGCCAGGGAGTCGGACAGCAAGAATCCCTCTGCTCACCTCACTTTACTCCATCCCACTCACCCTACCTCACCTCACATCTTTTCATTCTAAAATCACTCCACTCTGAATAGTTCCTGCTATCCATACCCATTTTCTTGCTCTCTCTAAAATTCTCTCTCACCTTTTGTGTCTCTCTGTACATCTGGCTGTCTTCTATCCACTCTCACTTCCCATCACTCGTCTTCCTGAGCTCTTAAATTCCCCCTAAATAAGGAAAGATCAATATTTACAATAAAACATCCATTAGCTGCAGCAGTATACTGGAATACAGCTACTGATTTCCTGCACACATGAACATACAAACACAATCAAAACAGGAAGGACCAGAAAGAAACTGCGGTGGAAACTCCACTCCAACCCCCCAAGCTCTGAGGTGCGTGACAAAATGTGGCAGGGGTGCCACCGCTGTACTTTTCAATGAACAGTGTCAGAAATTGTGTCAAAGTATGCATTTTTATATTATATTATATTTTGCATATAATATCTGATTTCTTAAGGGATCGCTTAAAAAAAGTGTAAAGCCTAAGAAAAGACAAGAGAAAGTGAGAGAAAATAGAACTGAGCTGTAAATGAATGACACAGCAGATACATACATTACTGTCTGTGCATGAAACAAGGGGGGGGGGTGTTAGATTAATATAACGACATAAGCGATGGTCAGAGTGATGTTTGTCCTTCAGTAGAGGGCAGCGAGAAGAGAACTACTGCATCAAACCTCAGCATCACTGGTTAAGGCCAACACTGCACAAGTACGCACATGCGGCTGTACACAGACACACGAGAGAGAGAAAAAGGAAGAAAGTCTGGCTACGTCATTACACGAATACACATGCTCTGGCTTCATAACTGTGTGAGCAAAGGGTTAATCTGTTCACAGGTTTATACAGCCTTTATAGAAATAAAGTACAGGATATTTTCTAGACATACACACAATGCACTACAGCCAAATTACTTACAGATAACAGCACAGCGACGCATGGTTTATTTTAAAGAAGAAGCTGAGCAAAGGAGAAAACCATCAAGAGAACGCAAAAGGGAAAGCTGTATAGATGAGAGCCTGCAGTGTCTGCGTGAAAGAGTGGGTGGTAGCAGAGCTGGTGCCTGCGTCACATTTCATGAATGAAGGGGGCACGGTGACGCAGGCGTGACGCAGCATCAAACACACACGCGCACGCACACACAGGCAGAGGAGGGGAGATTAGAGGAAGAAAGAGGTAACCAGAAGAGACCAGGGGATGAGTTTTGGAAACGAATTAAAATGGAGAGCAGAGGACACTGTCCGATTGGTTGCATAATAAGACGAACGTGTGTGTGTGTGTAACTTAATTTGTTAAAGAAAAAAAAAAAAAAAAAAAAAAAATGATCAGACTCCTGCAACTATATGCATTTGCATATTTTATATAGCGCCCTGCCTCCAGTTCCCTGTGCATCTGTAAGATTTTCTCTCTGCAGTTATTTATTAGCTGCACAGCTCTCTTTAGCCTTGAACACTGACCCGAAAAATTGTTCTATGGAGTCAGCATTATTCAATAGCTCATGGACCGAGAAGTAGCGAGTGTCGTCCTAGGGTTAAAACTCAGCTTGGGTCATGTTTAAGTTTCTGTTGATTGTCTGACTGTACAGCCATGATCTGTATGTCAGTCATAAAGACCCCAAAACAAAGGCACACAGGAAACCTCACCTGGAGGTTTGTTATCCATCCGTGACACGTTCAGTTCTGGAAAATGCCAGAAACTAACCGAGCAATTGTGGGTTAAGGGCCTTGCTCAAGGGCCCCCAGTGGTTGCTTGGTGGTGCTGGGAATCGAATCCTGGTCTTTCATGCATTAGTCTAATAACACCTTAACAAATAAGCTACCACTTTCCCCTGTGTTCCTTCTTGTTTTCCCATTGGTTAGTCTTGAGTATTTATAGCCCGTCTCATTTGTCATGGATTTGGATCCCTGTTCCACTGTTGGGAGTCTGTCAAGTCCAAGTTTATTGTAGTCCATATTATGTTTGTAGCAAACCACACCACACCACGCCATGAATTGTCTTGCTCATTTATAGCATCTGGCACAGTCTTAGCCAGAACGACTTAAATTTTATCTATTTTGTACAACTGAACAATTGGGGGGTTAAGGCCCTTGCTCAGGGGCCTCGTAGTGTCAACTTGGCGGTGCTGGGCATCAAGTTCCGATTATCCAATTAATCCAGGTCGCCAGTCTATTGCAGGGTCACACAGACAAACAACAACACACACTCACTCCTATGGAAAACCGGAGTACCCGCAAGTGCGGGGAGAACATGGAAAGTCCAGACAGAAAGTAAAATCGGTTCAGGATTCGAACCTGGTACCTTCTTGTTGTGAGTTCATTCACTAAACAACATTTCAGTCACAGGATTCATTTATTCCTTCCTTCATTCTTCTTACCCACTTATTACCTAATTCAGGGTCACGGCTGTCTGCTGGAACCTATACCACTGCAGAATAGGGCAAGAGGCAGGGGTACACTCTGGACAGGTCACCAGTCCATCTCAGGGCTACACAGACAACCAACCACTCACACACATGCACTCCTATGGGTAATTTAGAATCATCAAAATCAACCTAATCTACACGTTTTTAGACTGTCGAAGGAAACCATAGCACTAGCGCGGGGAGAACATGCAAACTGTTTTAAAAACGGTGCATGCATTTATTTAGACATTGATTTTATTAATTAAACAACTCACTTACGGTTTCTATTTCAGACAACATTTACACACGATTCAAACCTGAAAAGATTTAAAGAATATAATGTTCTGTTTTGGAGATAAATAAGGGAATGTGTGCTGTTACGCAAATAATCATTATAATCCTGATTTGACTGCAAGCTGCTGGTTAACAAACTTTATAAACAGTAAACGCATCTTAAAGTAAGACATGTATTAGGATTTATTTATTTAAAACCATAAAAAATGTGCACTTGTGTCCATGTTAGAGACAGGCATGACTAATCGATTCTCGTTAATTAATTATTAAAAAAAAGGAATTTAATGATATTTTGCGCCAGTTACATTCATTTCACTATGCATCACCTACAGGTGGCGCTAACAAAATAGGTTAATGATTACATGTTTAAATTTGGAATATTTCTAGATGAAGTACTGATGGAGAAGGTCCCAGGTTCAATTCCTGGGGCCGGAGATCTTTCTGTGGAGTTTGTATGTTCTCGCTGCGCTTGTGTGGGTTTCCACCAGGTACTCTGGTTTCCTCCCACAGTCCAAAAACATTCAGATTAGGTTGATTGGTGATTCTAAATTGTCTATAGGAGTGAATGTGTGTGAATGGTTGTTTGTCTATGTGTTGCCCTGAGATGGACTGGCAACCTGTCCATGCTGTACCCCTGTCTCGCTCTATGTGAGCTGGGATAGGCACCAGCAGATCCCCGTGACCCCGAATTAGGGAATAAGTGGGTAAGAAGATGAATGAATGAGTGAAGGAATGCATGTTTATCTCTTACATTGAGTAACTTTACACTGCAATTTAGACCATGTTCTCCTGAATAATGATAAAGGAGTAAAGATGTTTACCTGTGGTCAGGCTGAACAGCATTGTACTTCGATACCAAAACCACCTTCTTAGCTACTTGTGCTTTCCTTGCTGTCCACTTGACCTGCAAACACACACAAAGGTTTAAGGACACGGGGCTCATAGACACCATAATCCCAACTTAGCATGTGTTCACACTTGCAGTTCAGTTTGTCTGGTTTGTTTGGATGCGGGTCAGCTTAGGAGTGACAAGTTCACAACCTGTTTGGTAGGCTTTTGGTGATGTATAGTTTATGACTGAACGTACCACCCGGAATGACGATGGAATGAATATATTTTGGGTTTTCCTTCTACCAGCTGAGAACAAGCAAAGAGTCATTATGTTCAAAATAGTACCAGGATTTACTTTGTTGCATGTGGAAACAAGGAGAGAGCATTTCTGACTCCTTGTTCAACTAAATGGCCACATAAGTAAAATTAAAAAGAACCAGGTACTTATGAAATTGAATTGAAGAATTGCATTTGCTTTACATTCTGTACCAGAGTCGTTTGTAAAATGGGCAGAGACTCATCTTAGTGGTCTTGATATGCTGGTTTGGTAAGCACCAGTGTTTGAATGGGAGCATACATATGTATATGTACTTATATGAACTGTTGCTAACTTCGCTATCAGACTTAGTTTCATTGGAATCAAACATGCCTCAGAGTGTGAACAACCCCTTTAAACAGGGCAAAGGGAAAAAAGATATTTGTAATCGGTGTGTTGACTGTAAAGAGAAAGCGATGTTAGTGATCAAAATCAAATAAGTGTTGTGTGGGTTGCCTTAAAACAGGGTAAGCTGAGATCTATAGTTTTGGTCACCAAAGACAAAATCATCAAGAAGAGGGAGGGGGGAAGGGAAAAAAAAAAAGAAAAAAAAAAAAAAGGGTGCAGTGGCAATCACGTAGTGTGAATGACCAAAAATGGCATTCGGAGACATTCGCAAGGTGTATCATTCAGGATCACAGTATTATAATTCAGGATCACATCCTACTAGGCGGCACAGTGGCGCATCGTTGCCTCACAACAAGAAGGTCCCGGGCTAGAGATCTCCCTGTGCGGAGTTTGCATGTTCTCCCCATGCTTGCATGGCTTTCCTCTGGTTACGCCGGTTTCCTCCCACAGTCCAAAATCATGCAGATTAGTTCAATTGGTTCGAATGTCTATGCATGCCCTGTGACTAGCAACCCGTCCACAGTGTACTCCTGCCTCTCGCCCTATGTGCACTGGGATATAATTAGGGAACAAGCGGGTAAGAAAAATAAATCAATGAATCCTATGTAAAAAAAGCCACGTTCCACGATGACTAAAATCTGTGAGGGACAAGACGACAAAACTGCATTCCTATTTCTCTGGCACTTTAAGACATACAGCGTGCTGACACTGCTAAGTAAGTGGATAAAATCTAAAAGTTTAACATTACATCAGCTGCACCAACCCAGACTGTAATGATTACATTAGAAAAAGTGCATTCACCACTCTGCTTAACTCAGCATGCTCAAGAAGTACAGTGTAAAGTGTGCACTGGCAGCAGTGTGCGTGTGTGTGTGTGTTCTAGAAACCTTATGCAAACTGTTATTCCTCAAACCCATAACCTGGGTGACTGAAAGGCAAAGAGATGAATGCAGCAGATAACGAGAGGGGTTTCTGCTGAGCGTGTTTTAGAACAGGAGAGGTGACGACTGCTCAGCTGCGGGACTGGCCTATTGAACAGCTGCTCATGCCAGACACACACTTCTGGGGTGTGCGTGTGTGATAAAAGGGGGGGCTTTGCTTAAATTGAGAGAAGCACCGTGTCTAATCGGTAGCTCCCCAGCCACACCCTAAGGCTCCATATGAGAAATGAAATGAGCCATTACATTAAAATAAGTCATTTCACACATGGCTGCTGCCATCTTTGTGATTAATGTTGAATTGTTAATGAATCGGCTAAAACGGCTGAGCAGAAATTTTTTTTCACGTTATTATCAATTTCCAAATGGCATATTGACATCGCTGATCATGCTAATATGTCAATTTGGTAGCCTCCGAATCAGGAATTTTAATAAACAGGAAGTCACAGTTGTAATTTACGAGCAGCTGTTCTGTTCTGAACTGCTGAGAAAGGAACAAAGAACAATCCTGAAGCAAGTAAACATCTGACGTAGCCAGATGAGATTATGATTTCACTTCATTTTAATAATAACCAAAAAAAAAGATTCAATAATCTAATCTGAATGTGATTTTTGTGAAGGTTTGCTCAGCTTGGTTAAAAAGCTAACTTTAATTAGCTTTAGAAATAGATAATTGACAAGAATGACTAAATCTCAGCAATCCGGTCTCAGTATTGCACAGGAGATATCCTGTCAGCTTTAGTTTTAATTTACAAGGCATAATAATAAGCCTTGATGCATTACATTGACAAAGGTTTGTGGTCACCTGACCATCACAAATGCATGTGATTTCCAAAATATTTTTGCAGATTAAATTCCATTTTTCTATTTGATTAAGCATTCTAATAAGATCTTCTAGTCCAAGGTAAGGCTTGAACATGAGCTATCTCTTCATTCAGCTTCAACAGTATTAGAGATCAGACACCAACGTCAGGTAAGGTCGTCTCAGGAGTCAACATTTCAGTTCATCCCAAAAGTGTTCAATGGTGATAAGAGCAGTACTTTGATGTTTTTTCCCCACTGTATTTTCACTAATAACACAGCATGTGATAATGGTGCTCAGCGTCATTCTCCTGCTGGAACAGGGTTCGAATCTCTTAGTTTCAGTAAAGGAATGATGTAAATGCTACAACATACAAATAAAATTAAAAAAATGTAAAAAAAACTTCCGTATTTGTAGCAACTGTTTAGAGAGGAACCACATATGGATCTGATGGTCAAATGACCACCACCAACAAAATATAAAACGTTTATGCTTAGACCTGGTGCAGAGTACTAATCAAAATAAAGTTATTATGCTTCTCCTCCATGTCTTATACAGTTATATTCAGTTACACTATGCTAAATTTCACACAAACACTAAACCACTATCACATACATTTTATCTTAGCTGCAAGTGATGGATTAGTCTTTCAAACTACTACATCTGGCAACCTGGTGTTACCATAAAACCGTTGGATGAATTAATATAGATTATATTTTTAATCCAATAATATTGTAATGTTACACTGCAGATACAACAAAATCCCTTAACATTGTATGTGATTGCGTTTGTAAAACAGATGCTTTAGGTACACTGGGCCTAAAGAATTCTGGGAGTTTGTCAGCAGTTTTAATGACAGAATGCAAGCTAGTCCTGATGCACCACATGACTAGGAATCCAAAGATCCAAGAATTGAACAGAACGCGTCAGCAGGTAGTAATATAAAGAAACGGAAGGTTAACAAAAAGGTGTAGTAATGTAGTCTTGGGTCATTCGTCTGTTTGTGGGTCTGAATCTCAGCTTCTGTGGGAATTTAGACAGGTTCATGACCTCAAATTCTATAGGCTAACTAACCCTCGCACTCGCATTTCAGATGTAGGTTTGGTCATGCACTTTGCTCAACCTGACTGTTCTGAACGATTTTCGGTCTTTTTTTGTATTTGACACAATTTGTGTTCTCAATGTAAGCGTTGCGATGGCGTAGTGGATACGACGGTTGCATGTTCTCCCCCACACTACCATGGGTTTCCTCCCACAGTCCAAAAATATGTAGATTGGTGATTCTAAATTGTCCATAGGAGCGAGTGTGTGCGTTTGTCCATGTCTGTCCCTGTGAAGGACTGGTGAACTGTCCAGAGTGCACCCTTGCATTTTGCACCCATGTTCCAGCATAATTAGAAGATGACTAAAAGTTGTATCTAAGCCATCTTAGATTTATCAAAAACCTTTTATAATGGAAATTTTATTAGAAATTAAAAATGCTCTAAACCGGTACTGGGTAAAATAAAGGCTACAACTGCTGGCTGAAAGAGAGACAGTCGGGTGCCAGCTCTGTTACACCTGCTCATTACTATTTTAGCGAAATAGGAACATATGTACCGACAGCTCTAGTGTTCCATGCACGAAGTACACACACACACTTTGCATTAATAAAAGAAAGACAGAATTAGGGATACATTTGCCCAGATATGTTAACCAGAGCAATACTGCAATATATACACAACAGGGACACAATTGAATTTTTCATGATAACCAGGATCAAATGGCAGAGAATTGGTTAAGGTGTAGGACTATTATATTTGATGGTAAGCGTTCAATTCCCAACCCCACCAAAGTCACCACTGCTGGGGGTTAAAACAAAGCCATTAACCCCCAATTGCTTAAGCAAGCTTAATGCCATAAATGTAAATCCAAGGGCCAAGGGTGCCTCAAATACTTTAGACACAAAGCTCTTGTTGGGAAGACCAGGAAGACCACTGACACTGTTGGGTCCAGAAAATAAATTTCACTGTGCTGTAAATTGTGACTAATAAGCCCCTTGTATATTACATAACAGAAGAGATGTAAGGGCATTTATAATAATAAAAACACTAACAGTAAACGGCCTATTGGCCACAGAAATCAAAAAGTCTCTCTGAAGCAATGGAGACATGATAAACTGCACTGTAAACCCAAATGCTATAACTAATTGAACTGAGTTGTATTAAGTTAAATAATTACAATTCATTTATATTAATTGAGTAAAAATGAAACCTTTCAAGTTTGTTGAAAAGTTTTGCTGTTTTAAATTTACCCAAAATGTCCCTTTATGGTTTTAGAAACTAAAAATCTTTTAGCCTTGTGATTTTGCGCACGATGTGAGCCAGGTTCGCGTAAACTGTTTTTCTAGCGCTCATGACTCGTTCGTTCTTTCCAAGATGGCGGATCGGCCTTGCTTTACACCACAGTAAGTAAAATATACATTTGACTGGAGGAAGTGTTCGAATCCGGAGATAACTTTCAGTGTCAGTGAAATTCTTTGAAGAAATTAACTGTAGGATTATTTTACACTTTACGGTGACGAGATCGTTTTTAAATGAGACTTATTATTGGCTAATTTAGCGCAACAGTTTTTTGTTGTACTGGATGCTAATACTCTTTGTATAGAGTCAAATAGTCTTTTGTCAGTGTTTATATATTTTATATACTGCATGAAAAAAACCTTGTTATATATACACACACACTGCATGCTAATATTGTCAGTCACATGGTTTTTTTTAAATCTATTATAGGTTTCAAATGAGATAAAAGACTGGAAGAGCAAATTGTGTATAAACATCTATCGGTCCTTTACAGGCACATGTTCATTTATTATATCAAATAAAACACTGTATAAAGACAGTATTACCTGTTGGGCATTTTTGTTTAAAAATAAAATGACAAATGGTATTGTGTGTTTGCTTGAAATTACAGCTGCATTTCCATACATTTATAGTGTTTACAGTTGGGAGAAATGAAACAAATGAAGTGCTATCAAAATTGGGTATAAGCAGGGAAATTTGGGTATTTTAATTAAGAAGAAAGTATTTTGTATGAGTACAACAAACTCAAAACAAACTAGATGTTTCTGCTAAAATCGGAAATTTCATAACTTTGATGTAACTGATGACCTCAATTTTTGAGTTGTCAACTTATTCAGGATTACAGTGTGGATAAACAAAGTATTTTGCATTGCTATGTCAAAAAAAAAAACAGCCCGGTGTTTAGAATATCTACAATGTGGCTTTCAGACAATACAGTCACAGTCTCTTACTGCTCAATCACACACACATCAATATATCAATACATCAAGTTATATAAACAATTTTCTAAATAACTGTGCTGTCAGGTACCATATGGTCTGCCAAACAAAACTCAAGTTTACTGTACACGAGAGCAGAAACCAGAAGGAGGAATACAGCCATACATGGTTACATGGAGCAATCCACAGAACAACAGGGGACAGAGTAAGGATACTAGTAAAAAGAGTTTAAACGATAGATGACCCTAATTTAACATGTGTGTCTACAGCCACTTTAATAATCCCCTTAAAGACAAGTTGAGATGGCTTGGACATGTGCAGAGGAGGGACATGCAATATATTGGTAGAAGAATGCTGAGCATGGAGGTGCCAGGCAGGATGAAAAGAGGAGGTTTATGGATGTGGTAAGGGAAGACATGTAGGTAGTTAGGGTGAAAGAGGCAGATGTAGAGGACAGGGTAGTGTGGAGAAGAGTGATCCGCTGTGGCGACCCCTAATGGGATAAGCCGAAAGAAAAAGACCTCACAATACAACAGATCAAGATACATACAATATATCAACATATCTTGCTATACATTTCAAGACTTAAAAAACTGAGAATTCGTTAAATGATGCACCAATACTAGATGTTATTGATACATAAACATGAAAAAAATAACACGAGAGTTAACTGTATCAATCATTTTACACAGCGCTGGAAAATTCCAACAAGAAGATTTCAAGGACCCATATGATGAAATGTAAAAAACTTTATCAAGAATTTACCATTATCTGAAAATGACTTTTACATCAGGTTAAAACTACAACCCGTCAATTTTATATAGTATAGTATAAAGGGAACACATCAGGCAGAGGAAATTTATTTCAGAAGGAGGCTTTTTGGAACCTTTCACAGTTCTGACCCTGAGGAGAAGAAAAGAGATGGAATCATTACTGAAATGTCACTCAGCAGGATAAAAGGAAAAAGAAGAGAAAGAGGTGTAGCCCATGAAGAGTCAGGAGGGGAATCGAGGGAAAAGAGGAATTGACAGTCACAGAGGGGCTGGGGTGGGCCAAGGTCATTCTTTTGTTTATTTTTTGACTGAACCAGCTTTAGTACATTAGAAATGCAGCACCACCCAGAGCATGCGTGTGTGTGCATATATGTGTGTGTGTGCATGCATATGTGAACACAATTAAAAGACATTTAAAGAAAATACTTTATGAAGATCAATTGTATTACGTTAAAGGATGTTTGAGTTTTACACATCAGCATACAATTTCAAAGAGTTTCCTCTCAGGCTGGCAGGGAATATTAAACACAATGAAGTGTACACATTTATATATCCTAAAAAAATGTTTGAGAAGAACCTGTGGCTCTGTAAACAATTTCCTGCTGTGAGACATTGTAACAGTTTTCCCAGTAATAGGAAGTGATCGAGAAATAATTTAGATGAGCTAATAATCAAAGCTAAATAAACCTGAAAACAGATTCTGTTCAAAAACCCAAGCAAAAAAAAGGCAAAGACAGGCAGGCAGGTAGTATAGACACTAGGGGTAGGAACCTTTAGGTACTTTATGAGCCAATCCGATTGGATTCCAATTCTGGGAGTATCAATTCTTTGTTCAAAGCTCTGAATGAAACATGGAATGGTCAGATTATTATATCAAATCACTTGAATAATGGGATAAGGACACACCATACCACGGCTCATACATTTTAGTTCAAATGTACCAAATTCCCTAGCATCCGTACCCGAGTCAGCCTGTGCTGATGTATCAGACTAAACTATTGGTCGATAAAGATAATTAAGTCAGAAGGTTTAATGGTAATTTTGTTGGTGTGTGAATAAAATGCACTTTTGTGTGCGAGCATGTGGTCAGCAAATTACAAGCTGCATGGGCATGTCTGTATCTAATAAACTAGTTCATTTTTGGCTGCTTCGTTCGTATTATATTAATAAATTCCAATACGTAAATCCAAATAAATCCATTTCAATATTATTTCTCAAATACATGATTATACACCAGACAACATGTAATGAACGGTTTTAGTAAGCTGAGGTCAGAGCGCCCTGCTATTCAGCTATTGTAAAGTACCCATAAAGCAAAAGTGGTTAAGGGTCTTACTCAAGGACTCAGTGGTGGACCCAGTTCTTCCTGATCCCCCAATCAACAACTCAACTATTTGAACACTCATTTAAATTGATATTTTTTTTCATTTGGACTTTTGAGAATCGATACAGGAAAATTATGATGCATTGATTAATTCCTCCTCCCCCCCATCCCCAATAGATGGAAATCACAATTTCCTACTACATATTAGTTCATGATACACAATAAAACGGACGTTTAGTAAGCGAGTAAATAATCTGCAAATACAATATACCAAAAGGTTTTAATAATGTGTTCACCGGATTCATAATAATTCTTACTGAATCAAACCCGGGACCTTCTTGCTGTGAGAGGTCTGTACTAAACATTACACCACCGTGCCACCCTTGATTAACATCTTCCAGGTAAACAACCAACTTGTTAAAAGTATTTAGCTTTAACCCTAATCAAAACACACCTGAACTAGCTGTATGTAAAACTCCCTGGGGGAAATAAGTTCACTGCTTTCTATTGCATATGTAAATAAGGTACAGTGCATTTGTTTAACACTAGTTAAATAAACCAGCTGCTTTATGATGTCACCAGCTCAGTAAAACCGACGTAAACAATGGCTTTCTCCGAAATGGCATAATGTACTACATTCAAGGAAACACGTATTTCCAGACTGTGCAACATTTTGATATTAGTCATATGACATACAACGTCACTTAATATAAGTTGTATGAAGTTAAACCCGAATATGGTTTGGACATGTGCAGAGTAGGGACATGCAGTATATTGGTAGGAGTTTGAGGCCAAGGAAGACCTAGGAAGAAGTTTATGGATTTGGTGAGGGAAGATATGCAGGTAGTTGAAGTAAAAAAGGCAGATGTAGAGGACAGGGTAGTGTGGAGAGGAGCGATCCGCTGTGGCAACCTTTAAGTGGAGCAGCTGAAAGGAGATGATGAAGCTGAACCCGAATGATGTAAAACCGTTGCATTTTTTTCTTTAAGCACTTTAAAAGCACCTCATCAGCACTTTTCACCACTTCTGCATAGAAAGTCTTGTCTAGTTTTCAAAGTCCAAATGCAGGAACTTTCTGTCTACTGCAATTTGTATACTACTTATTTCACATTCTATATTGTATGTGGTTTAGGAACATATTACACAACCAAATCACATGAAAATGAATTTGCTTTACCATTTGTTCTGCTCATACATGTTCTCCATGTCGGATAAGTCTTTCTTTTTCGCACCAGTCTCACCCATCAGTCTTGGCAGTGCTCTTACGCCAGACATGTTATTTCCCCTCATGGAATCTGCACTGTCAGTAGACGAAACATTTTAAGAACAGGACAGATTGGATTTCACTTAATTCCATTCATTCATCTTTTCCGCTGATTCCCTAATTCAGGGTCACGGGGGTCTGCTGGTGCCTATCCCAGCGCACATCCTGTACAGGTTGCCAGTCCATCAAGGGCCACACACTTAATTTCTCCCTGCATAAAATTGTTCCTGGACATCAGGTCAGCAAGTGTACAGCTTGATACATGCCCCATTTACAAACAACATACATAATTAATCAGCGGCATATTTATGTGCTACTATTTGTTCCTTCCTTTGTATTCTCTATTTATCTTACATTTTCTCCTTTTCCGTCTCTCTCGTTCTCTTTCCGCATTTCTAATTTCCAGCGTTTTTATAATTAGAACTAAGCTAAGGGCTAAAACAGAAAAAAAGTTAATTGTGTGCAGTGTGTCTTTTTCTCCCACATGCTACTGTATCTTCATCTGTCTTTTGGTCTTTCAATCATTCTTTAAAATTAGAAATCTGTAGATATTCGAATTAGAGATTAAGTGGCTAACAACTCCAGACTAAAAAAAGAGGAAAGAACAGTCTTTGGCTCTCTATATAATTACAGCCTTTCTAGTTCTACATCATTTTCTTTTGTTCACCCTTGGCCTGTTTATTTTGGCCTCTCCCAGACTCCCTAGCCGCCTCTCCCGGACTCCCGCAAAAAATAAATAAAACAACTATTTACACACAAGGTTAAAAAAAGTTAATGCTAATCACTAAACCCGCTTTGGAAAGAGACGCTGTGTTTCTAGTCTGTTTGTGGAAACTGGACATGGATTCGGCACAAACAAGCAACATTTTGTTCCTGTCAGAAATCTTTACAGGTCACATAGTTTGATTTGCAAACTCAATTAGTCGGTTGAACTCTTCGAGCTCAGGGTCAACCAATCACAACAGTTCTTTCCCCTTCTACAAACCAGGGTTTTCCATAGCTGACTGAAAACATATATTTTAAAGAGTATATTTCCTGGGAAATTTGGGTGGCCCTGTGTGAAGGAGATTAATTTCTTTAACCCACAACAAAAACTTTAAATAGAGAAAAAATCAAGGTGGGAGTTTTCCCAGGGTTTAGATGAAACTGAAATTAAAAGTGAAAGATAAAACTGAAAGTCTTCTAGTCTATGGAACAAATGTCTAAGCCATGATTTTCACATCAATTCCTCTGTTTAGACTGCACGATGATTGGTTTATTTTACACACCATAAACAAAGAAATTAAGCAGAAAAAAATATATATAAAATGTATATATTTTTTATTTCAGCAATTTGTTAAAGTAATTAAAGGAAACAAAATTAAATAATGGTTCGATTCCCTGCCTGGAGATCTTTCTGTGCCGAGTCCAAAAATATACAGATTTCTCTCTTGCAGTTTCTTTGTGTCTGTCTCTCCATCTCTTTCTGTTCATCAATCGCTTTCCCTCAGTCCTTCCATATCCCTCTTAAAACTGCTATACAGAGTACCTTGAGGTTATAAACATCTGATTAAAATGCAATTTACTTTCTGGGGAAGTTATCTAGAGAGTAATATATTTGCTGAGATATTTAAGGTACAAGTACACAGCATGGCGTCTAGCAGCTGCTGACTGTGCAGGTTAAAATCATACAGACTGGCAACATCAGCAATAAACAAGATGTTATGAAGTGCTGCTTTATGTTCCTTTGCGCCTTTGGTAGGCCGAAAAACTACCAAAAAGCTGAGTTGAGAAAAAGCCCAGCAGCTAAACTCGGACTAAACGGTAGAAGCTTGTGTATTAATTAATAACACTTCAGAATGTTACTTTTATGGAAGAGCCAATAAACTGGGAGGAAACCTTTTTTCTGTAAAGCAGTATCTGCTTTTTCAATCAACGATTACCAGTTAAAACCAGTGTTCGCGTTGGATAGAGAGACAATACCAACATGACTAGGAAGAAAACCGAAATATTTCTATTCCTTAACATGATCCTAGAAAACTTTAGGACAATAGAGAAGCTAAGAAAAGCCAAGATCACAAAGACAAAGTATGAGAGATTGAGGAAGGAAAGGATAGAAAACACAAAAACTGGAGAGATGGGAGAAGGGAGTGCCTGTGAGAAAATCAGTAATAAAATAGAGAAAGGTGGAGAGAGAGATAACAATTGGGAAAGAGAGAGAGAGAGAGAGAGAGAGAGAGAGAGAGAGAGATAACAATTGGGAAAGAGAGAGAGAGAGAGAGAGAGAGAGAGAGAGAACAATTGGGAAAGGTAGAGAGAAAGAGAGAGAGAGAGAGAGAGAACAATTGGGGAAGGTAGAGAGAAAGAGAGTGAGAGAGAGAGAACAATTGGGAAAGGTAGAGAGAAAGAGAGAGAGAGAGAGAACAATTGGGAAAGGTAGAGAGAAAGAGAGAGAGAGATAACAATTGGGAAAGGGAGAGAGAGAGAGAGAGAGAGATAACAATTGGGAAAGGGAGAGAGAGAGAGAGAGAGAGAGAGAGAGAGAGAGAGATAACAATTGGGAAAGGGAGAGAGAGAGAGAGAGAGAGAGAGATAACAATTGGGAAAGGGAGAGAGAGAGAGAGAGAGAGAGAGAGAGAGAGAACAAGAGGGAGAGGGAGAGAGAGAGAGAGAGAGAGAGAGAG
>JAOTRA010048777.1:0-15798 GCA_026260255.1 Pseudolaguvia tuberculata | reverse complement strand
ACAAAGTCGGGAAGTCTGGAATATCTGACAAAGTCGGGAAGTCTGGAATATCTGACAAAGTCGGGAAGTCTGGAATATCTGACAAAGTCGGGAAGTCTGGAATAACTGATCAAGTCAGGAAGTCTGGAATAACTGATCAAGTCAGGAAGTCTGGAATAACTGATGACGTCTGGAGGTAGGAAGTACGAAAGGAAGTCTTAACAACAGATCTAAAGGTTTAATATTAACATAACCTGATGGAACAGCCTCCCAAAATGTTTATAAGAGCAAAAGGTTTGTCTTTGAGAGACACTGCTCACCCCAGAAATGCTGCAGTCTTTCTAAGGCTTTAAGAAAAGATTCTTGTAACAGCAATACTTCAATCACTAACAATTATTTTTGGGATACACTAACCCGTGGTCAAATTGTAAAAAAAATAAATAAAAAAATAGACGGAGTTTCTAAGTAAAAAGAATTAATAGCAGTATATAGACGGCTGGATTTCTGCCTTCTGTCATCACCAGATGGTTATTGTTTCAGCAATGATCACTGATCCCAGAACAGGTAACTGGGAGCAAAGTAACAGGTTTAAAGATGATGCTGATGAGTAAAGGTCACTTACCGATACTGGAAAGAAACTCCAACCCTTCGATCGACGCTTTTAGATCTTTTGTCTTTTCATGCAACGTCGCAGCCTCGTTCATGTCTTTTCTTTAAAACAAAGACTTTTAACAGCTTATAACAGGGGGTAACGAATCGGAATAAAATCCACCACCTGTATCATTAGCTGATTATACATAAACGATAAACATCTCGCAGTGAAACCGAAGCTTTAACGCCAAAACTGAATCGAAAAAAACGAAACATCCCATCATGAGGCGCTGCTTACCAAGCTTGATTTGTTTTGCCATAACAACGTGCGCTGTGACGTAGGAATCTTATGGAAAGCCAAAGTCATCAAAAACTGCCAGTGAACACAGCGTCAAACCCCGAATTTTACGACGTTTTATGCTAAAAAAAAAAGAGTCGTTAACTTTTGAACCCGACACCGTTTTCACGACTTTATCAAAAACGGCGTTAGAATGGGTTGCGCTTTCCAAGAAATTAGAACTACCGTAACTACCGTCCATAACTACCAGTAGAAGCGAGACGCTGTTGGTGCTGCATCGCCCCCTGCTGACAGCAAGGGGGGGGTTTCGTAACGTTTTTCAGTGTTTACAGTATTGCACAAACGCGGATTGTATATTTAACAAATAAAGATATTTTAAAGTGTTTTATCACCTTAAATTCTTAAACTACTTAATGTCGTGTAATGAAAAGTAGAAAATAAACCATATTACATATAGCAATATTTTGCACCACTGTCAATGAACATTATTGTTCTTCGGCTTCTCCCGTTAGGGGTCGCCACAGCGGATCATCCCTGTGATCCACAGATTAAACACTTTCTAACGCAACCCTCTCATTTATCCGGGCTTTGGACCGGCTGCTCTGGCATATGCAACCCTAATGGCTGGGTTTTTAGACTCACCAGTCCGCATAATGTACATTTGTTTTGGACGGTGGGAGGAAACCCGAGTACCCTGAGGAAACTCACGAAAGCGCGGAGGGGGAAGATCGACCGTCCCGGGAATCGAAAACCTGACCTTCTACGCCTCTACGTCATTGCGCCGCACGTCATTGCGTCAGTTAACATAAATACTGCGTAAGAAGTCTGGTGTAATTTTATGTACATTTGGGGTCCCTGTAGTGGCCATAAGTTCCTAAGCAGCCGGTTAGTTTGTTTATGCCTTGAGCAGCACTGACTGTAAGATCGTTTTCAGTGCTGCTGGTATATAGTTAAATCAACAAAATGGATTTTTTTCCCACAAATGTTTTTTCTTGTTACTTTTATAGTAATAATGTAAAACATTATAGTTACATTTCTATAGTACATTATATAGTTATATAAGCAAAAAACCCGGCAATGACCTTAATAACAAATGATTTTAGAATTCTAAAAAATAAAGCATATATTTAAAAAAAAAAAAATCTAAATAATTAATTACACAGCAGAAGCAATAAGAGAAAAGTTGTTGCATGTATTTTTACAGAGGGCTGGAAAATATGGCGTTCCACAAATGCCACTTGTATACATTTAATAGAAGTGAAATTGATTAACGTCAGTACTATTTATTTTCTTTTGTAACTTAGCACAGAACAATATCAATGTTCACATTATCCATAAATCATTGCAACCCAAAAAAAGTAAGTACACGGCCTTCCTAATTATTGTTCTGTGTGTCGGTGTTTAGTCCAAATTATTGCAGGGGCAAAAAATCAAGAATAAAAATTAGAATTACTTTAATACACGGAACTATCACAGGATGTCACCCAACACAAATCCGTTTAGCAAATTTGTCCTTGTTAACTAGGAAATAATGGGGGGGGGGAGTGGTGGCTTAGTGACTAAGTGACTGACTGATACTAGAAAGACCATGGTTCGAAGCGCAGCTCCACAAAGCAGCCATGGTGGGCTTCAGAGCTCTTAATCCTCAATTGCTCAGTTGTAAGTAGCTCTGGATAAGGGTGTCTGCAATTACAAATGCTGTAAATGTAATGTAATCTAACTATAAAGGCTATAAATGGTCAAAAAGAAGCATCTAACAGAGTAACAGCATACCCAGAAAGTAAATCTCTACATCTTCATAGCTGAAACCGAGCAGCTGTTCACAAGATTAAAAGCACTATAAACAATGGGAAGTGTTACTGCACTACAACACCGCAATTCGATTCTGGAGCAGTGCAGATGTGTATAAATCACCCGCAAATGTCTGACAGTCTAATTTACAAAACTGGCTTTGATGGATTCGTGGAAAATATTTTTAAAGTGGAAGCAAGAGAACCAACAGTAAGGTTTGGTGATGAAGGAACTGTTAACGTTTATGCTAGGCCGAGACCATTTCCAAATACAGTTTATCTTTGATTCTTACCCATCCAATGATACCCTTTTTTCCTGTGCACAAACTGGTTTTCTTTAATTGTTAGAGGTATTCCATGTGTTTGCATAGAGCCTTGACCATAAATTTGGAACATACTGTAAGTTGATTGCAATGAGGCTTTCTTAACTTCCCAAACAGACTTAAAAGATCTAAAAGCCTTTCCCACAGTAAAAAAAAAAAAGATGCAATCATGTCATATGACCATAAAAACTGCCATAGTCTTTGCAGGAGACTCTTTTTATTCTCTTTAGGATTAAAATCTCAATAATGGCCATATATAAGCTTGGTGTCAGTGTGCAAACTTTTCTTAGGTTCATTCATTCATTCATCTTCTTACCCGCTTATTCCAGAATCAGGATTACAGGTCTGCTGCGCCTATCCCAGCTCACATAGGGCGAGAGGCGGGGGTACACCCTGGACGGGTCACCAGTCCATCTTAGGGCCACACATAGACAAACAACCTTTCACACACACATTCACTCCTATGGACAATTTACAATCACCAATCCACTTGCATGTTTTTGGACTGTGGGAGGAGACCGGAGCACCCGGAGGAAACCCACGCAAGCACATGGAGAACATGCAAACTCCGCACAGAAAGATCCCGGCCCGGGATTCGAACCGGGGACCTTCTTGTTGTGAGGCAACAGTGCTATCCTCTACGCCGCATTTCTTAGGTTCTTTCTACAAATTTATCTGCCCTTATAAATGTCCTTTCGCCTACGTAGTTCCTCCAAAACCCGGGCTCTATATGAGATCCAATCCTCGTCCTGGTTCTGCTGCAAACCCAGAGCTTGGTGAAGATCCAACGCATGACTCCTTAAAAACGGATTGTACTGCTTTTCTTCTCTCAGTGTAGACGGGCTCTAAGAAAGAAGGATAATTGTTTTTTTTAACACAACACATGGACCATAGATATGTACTAATATAATCTCTCTCACTGTGCACAGTCGTTGACTTCGTCTTTGTAAAACCCACTGTAGCTTCTGTTCACGGTCCACATTACTAGGTTCCACCTCTGCAGCAAACATCAGGTTATCTTCAGCATACTCATGCCCTGAAAAATCATTACATTTTAAATCTCAAATATAATGTACTGTAAATCCAGGACGCTGGTATTACCATCGTCAAATGAAAGATAGTTCAATTGGAAAACTGCAAAAAAACCAACAACATTTGAGCCTTACCAGGCCAGAGAAGTGTCTCTTCATTCAGTGAACTAACTGTGTCCAGTGACGATAACATAGTTGGAGCGGTGCCTTCAAACATTCGCCCTAAAAATGAAATGAGTTTCAATGAGGCAGACTTTCAAAATTTTATTTGGTTAAACTCAAATAAATCAAATACATATGTACATAGATAAACATTAGCAATTTTTTTTTATATTTTTTGATCATGAAACAACGAATGTAATAAATGTAATATAGTAATCAAATTGGATGTAAATTAATTGTCTAGCTGGTTCAGATGAGATTAGTTGTACAACCTGACATTTTATTATATTATTCTGGAAATTAATTTTAAAAAATGTAAACAGCTTAATAGAATATTCAGTCTATTAATTAAAATTGTCTTGTTTGATGAATTTATTAGCGGGACGGAGCATGAAGGATGTTTTGGAGACAAGGTGAGGGAGGCTAGGTTGAGATGGTTGAAACATGTGCAAAGGAGGGACATGCAGTATATTAATAAAAAAAAACAAAAGAAAAACCAATTTGCAGTCATTTCTTACATGGATCCAGCTGGCCATTAAAGTGATTTAATCTAGTGATTTATTTATTTGTTGCATTTGCGGATTTTAGGTATTGCAACGAATAGCACACATACAAAAGCTACTTTAACTACGGAGAGTAATACATTAACACACAAACCTCCATTCAAGATCCAAAGATGCTGGACCTGACAAATCATGTTAATATCATTTAAAAATTGACAAATGTCTAGCATTTTGTCTAATTGGAAAAGCTCTGAGAACCAGTTCATTTAAAAAAAAATTTGGATTTTTCGACTAACCACATCCTGAAAGAAAGAGCAGGTCTCCTGAGAAGAGGCTGTTAGGACCTCCAAAACTTTTTCCATCCAGGAGGTAGATCATGTGACCTACAGTATGGCCAGGTGTGTAAAAAGCTCTAAACTGCAATCGTGTCCCAACATCGATAACATCTTGATCTGTTACAGGGCTGAATAACCCAGATAGAAAAGCTCATAGTTAGGTTAGTCAATACCATTAAGCACGGAAATGCAGCTTGTAAAATTGTTCATACACTTACTGTGTAAGGCCAGGGATGTTATCCAAAGCATTTCCAAACACTTTACACGAGCTGTGGTGCCTTACCAGAGCAGTGTTTCCACCACTGTGGTCCCTGACAATAAAACATATCTAGGGTATGGCTGAGTTGTCTTAAATATACAAGTGTAACCATTAATGGATATAGAAAGGATTGAAAGAGAAAGTAGGAAAAGATTGTCATGTTCATGTTCAGACTCCAACTTAAAAGCAGGCACCTTACAGTTACAGTTTAGCAGACGCTCGTGTTCAGAGCGACGTACAAACAGAGAACATTTCACAACTGATACAGATACAATCACAAACAGTGTAACAACCATAAACAGTTGAAGAGCAAGAGGGTTGGTTTTTTTTTTTTGTTTAAATATAAGTGCGTTGTGTAAAGAGCAATCCTTAAAGATATTTGGAGAACAGGTTTGTCTTCAAACGTCTCTTGAAGACAGCCAGTGACTCTTCTGTTTTGACATTGATGGGAAGTTTATTCCACCATCTAGGTGCCGAAACAGAGAAGAGTCTTGAGGTAGATCAAGTGGAACAAGTCGGGGGTGGAACAAGTCACGCAGTGCTGGTGGATCTGAGGGAGCGTGGTGCTATGCGTGGAGTAATTAGTGTTTGGAGGTAGGGTGGAGCAGTCTTATTCTTGGCTTTGTAGGCAAGTATCAGTGTTTTGAACCTGATTCGTGCATCTACTAGAAGCCAGTGTAGTGTGCGCAATGGTGTGGTGTTAGAGCTTCCTAACGCAATCCTACCATTAATCTGGGCTTGAAACCAGCTCTAGAGCTGAATTGGCTTGTGTCAGGCTAATAGTAGGGATTTTAGGGGCAATTTAGTCTCACCAATCCGCTAAATGCACATATTTTGACAGTTGGAGGAAACCCACGCAAGCCCAGGGAGAACATAAAAACTCTGCACCTTCTTGTTGTGAGGCAATAGTGCTAACCACTACGCCACCAAAAGCCACCAATAGTATAATAAAACAATCCATAATTGTGCACTATAAGATGCTCCATTTGTTTATTTCTTTCACTTTATAGGTTGTAAATTCACAATAAATGGAAAAAAAATGTTTTGATATAGTTTATCTTGGTTTTAGTCTTTCACAACACTAAATTTTGCCTTTTTGTATGGAGTGTGTAGACTTTATACAGCCTGTAAGAGTAGACCATAGTTTACACTCCACATTTCTCTACAAGACCATCAAGGCGAAACACAATGTTTTTCCTGGGCCATGATATCACGTTAGATTAAAACCCAACCTAAAAATTGTGTAAACTTGTACAAGGTCAGTCCTTGTACTCACCAATGTCTGTGCGTGCAAAGTATGGCTTCTAAAGTCGCCCCTTCCTCATCCAAGCAATTCTGTATAAATAGAAATGATTACCCTAATAAATTAGATAAGGACAAATGTGCGCAGCAAAAAGACCATCAAACATAGCCAATAATTAAACTTGCATACAAATAAAACTTTGGCATAAAACAAAGAAATATGAAAAAAAAAAAAAAACCCTAAGAATGTAAGGTTTTAACCTCACCTGTACAGAGCGAGGATCAGCAGGATCTACCACCACAGCAAGATCCGAAGCTGTGTCAATGATCACATAGCTGTAGTTGTCAGACAGGATGGGTAATGGAATTATCTTTATACCTAGAAAATAAACTCATCTAAATTTTGGGGGGTCCTGGTAATTTAACATTCTGATAATTAGTCCAACATTGTGACCACCAGGGCTCTTCAGCCACCCATCCACTCGACCACCCATCAATCCATCCAGCCAGTTCCACTTATTACATTCTCTTCAAAATATTACTAAAACTGTAATTTATATTTGTCCAATTTCAAAACCATTATAATATCGCCCAAATTTGTTTTCTAGTCCAGTCATTTTCCCTTTAAAAATGTGTTTATACTGACTTCACATAAGGGCTTCTTAACCAAACCTAAAGAAGAATATTAGTATTTCAATATTTTTGCTATTCCATTGTTTAATGAGTTGAATTTTACCCTGAAACCCACCCCAATATTTGCCCACCTGGAATAACTGTGTCCCCCTTCTATGGTTGGCAAATACAGTGTCTGATTTCTCTAGAAAGTTCTCCTAGAATAGCAGCTTTGGATGTAGTTTTTACGTTTTTAATACAATGTTTATTTTAAAATGTGCCTCTTTTCATACAGTTTCAATAACATCAAGCTGTTCATTGAAGCACTCAGTCTAAAAATAAAAGCAATAAATCAACTTTTATGTTAAATTAATAGAGGGAATTTGAACACGTCAGCATTAATACAATCCTTTATTGTCACTTCCTTTTTAACATTCTTGCATAAAAATGCATTTTTCCCCCAACTGGTTCAGAACAAACCAACACATCATTCACCTGGACAAACACACATACACCACTCACCATTTACTGTTGTTGGCTCAGTTCTAGAATGACCATTCGGGTACTTTTCTCTTGCTTTTCTCATCTGTCGTTTGTAAAACATGTAACCAAGTTTGGTCCGTGTGTATAGCGAGTACCTGGATAAATACAAACAAACCTTTATCAAGGAACAATTCTATTTTCCCACAGATTACTGATTAACATCCTTAAAACATTGTAATCAAGAATTTAATTGTCACACTTTCATAGAAATTAATGTATGGTGACTGAAGGCCAGAAAGGGCTACAGGGCAATTGCAAATTCAGCTTGGTGAAAAAAAACAATCGGAGCAAATGTCAGAAAATGGAAGAGGCTAATGATTACTGTCAATGTCCCTCAGACTGAGGCCCCACCTCCTAGTGGGGTATCGATGATGCCAAGAAAGGTGAAGAATCAGCCCAGAACTACATGGGAGGAGCTGGTCAATGCCGTGAAGACAGCTAGGACCACAGTTTCAAAGCCCACCATCAGTAATACATTAAGACGTCATGGTTTAAAATCATGCACCGCACTGAAGATTCCCCTCCGTAAGTCAGCCCATGTCAAGGGCCGTCTGAAGTTTGCCAGGGACCATCTGGATGATCCTGTGGTCAGATGAGACCAAAGTAGAACTTTTTGGTCTTAACTCCATTCGCCATGTTTGGAGGAAGAAGAATGATGAGTATCACCCCAATAATACCATACCAACGATGGAAGCATCTCTGGGGGTGTTTTTCTGCACAGCGGACAGGACGACTGCACTTTATTTAGAAGAGGATGAATGGGGCCATGTATTGTGAGATGTTAGGCTAAAACCTCCTTCCCTCAATCAGAGCATTAAAGTTGGGCCGTGGCTGGGTCTTCCAACGTGACAATGACCCAAAGCACACAGTCAAGAAAACCAAGGAGGGGCTCCGTAATAAGCATATCAATTTCTGGAGTGGCATAACCAGTCTCCAGACCTAAATCTTTGGAGGGAGCTGAAACATCGTGTTGCAAGCAACAGCCCCAAACTGAGATCTATAGAAGATCTGTATGGAGAAGTTGGCCAAAATCCTCCCTCCCCTGCAGTGTGTGCAAACGTGGTGAAGAACAACAGGAACCGTTTGACTGCTGTAATTGTTAAAGGCTTCTGTACTAAATATTTTTTTAAATCAAACACTTATTTGACAGTAATTTACAAATGATTATTTTTAAATACAACATGATTTGCATATTTTTATTTTTAGATTTCAGTGGAAATGCACCTATGCTGAAAATTCTAGACCCCTCCATGATTTCAAAGTAGGAGAGCTTGCAAAATCACAGGGGGGATCTAATACTTATTAACCTCAAAGTACATATATACACATATAAGGATCTAGAGAGTGGGAAATCCTGACGATCAGTTTATTATTATTTGTTTGTTTTTGTCTATTGTGTTAAATGTATAATGACACATACCTTTTACACACATACGCACGACCTACACAAAAGATGTTAGCGGATTGATATCTGACCTAATCACGCCTGTCTATCTAGTTCAGGGCAAATATCCTGACAGATAAGAGAAACTGTAGAAGCGATTAGAGAACAACACAACACATCCCATCCCATCGATTTTAACTGAATACAGAACCCGTTCCAAAAATCATTAAATATATTCCCACTTACGCTATCCAGAACAGCGGTTTTTCCGTGCGCGCCATCAAACCCGCAACAAAACCTCTTTTCCATGAAACCTTCGCAGGATTTCTGAGGAGGCGGTAAAAGTAAAAACACCCACAAATCGACGCAGTAATACCAAGTAAACACACGGACCAGTCCGGAAACGCCATAATAAAGGGTGTGACCTTGGTTACGTCACTATTCCGGCTACATCCTAAAGCGGTTGTTTACCAGCAGAAAGACCACTACATAGTGAGTTGGAGAAACTGCCGTATTAATTAGTGTGCTTTAACGAAGTGCACCAAGATATTTGACACGTGACGTTTACTATTAAACGCATTGGGACTAAACAAATAGCCAATTTGGTAGACAAAATTGCATTTCTACTGCAACTGCTAAATAAGTAACACAAAAAAAAAACCTGCTACCGAATGCACTCTAACTAATGCAGTCCTTTTTCCCCTCTCGCTTAAGTGGGTTTCCTCCGGGTATCTCGGTTTCCTTCCAAAAGAATGATTGTTGGCTCTAAATTACTCATAGGCGTGTTTGTGTGTGTGTCCCTGTAATGGACTGGCGACCTGTCTAGGGCCCCTATGTGTGCTGGAATAGGCTCCAGCAGACCTCTGTGACCCCAAATGAGGAAATGAGGTGGTTAGAAGATGAATGAATTAAATTTGAAGTAAATTTTTTGTTCAGAATTTACTATAGGCAGATAGTACAGATCTACATTCTGCCCATTTATTGTTTGTACTTTTAGATATTGGATTAGATTAACTAACATGGCATGTATGGTGAAATATGTGTATTTTCCAGGTATTTAATACAGTAAATAGTTTCATATTGCAGCAAAAAGCAATCTGTTGGTCCAAATGATTAAACCTCACAATGGCCAGTTAGCGTTACAGTGTTATAAACATTAGAGGTGGGAATCTTTAAATACTTTACAATCTGATTTGAGAATTTCTGTATGACAATATCGTCCATCAGGGATCTTTCTGTGCAGAGTTTGCATGTTCTCCCTGCGCTTGCATGGGTTTCCTCCAGGTACTCCAGTTTCCTCCGACAGTTCAAAAACATGTATATTAGGTTGATTGGCGATTCTAAAATGCCCATAGGATTGAGTGCGTGTGGTTGTTCGTATTTGTGTGTGGCCTTGTAAAGGACTGGTGACCTGTCCAGGGTGTTCCCTTGCCTCTTGCCCTATGTGCGCTGGGATAGGCTCCAGCAGACAACGTGGCCTTAAATTAGGGAATAAGTGATCTCGGAGGTGCGGTAGAAGTAAAAAAGCAGATGCGATTTCAGAGGTCAGATTTCACTTGTCAGCCATGTCAGCTGTGTCAGCATGTTCTTCCTGCGCTTGTGTTGGTTTTCTCCGGGTACTCCGGTTTCCTTCCACAGTCCAAAAACATGTACATTAGGTTGAGTGGTGGTTCTAAATTGCCTGTAGAAGTGAATGCGAGTGTGTGGTTGTTGTTCTATGTTTGAACTGGCGACCTGTCCAGGATGTACCCCTGATTTTTACCCTATGTACGCTTGGATAGGCTTTAGAAGACTCCGTGACCCCGAATTGGCAAATAAGAGGGTTATAAAATGAATGAATGAATGATACATTAAATAATATGAAGTAATTCCTGTAATTACGTATTAATATAGTGTAAACCATGCAAGAAAAAACCCTGAAATTAAAGCGTTTATGGCTCTTTAAACATACCACAGAATTGGCAATTAAAATGTGGAAAGGTTTTTAATCAGAAAGACATTCACTGATTAGGTTACAGCTATAGTTTAGATTTTATTTTACTTATATTTATACATATAATTCCTGGCCATGTTAATAGTTATCTAACCTGCATTATACAAACAATCAGGTTCTATAAGGTTACTTGCTTATACAGCATGTAATTGCGTACTATAGCGTTTGCTGTTAATTGGGAGGCTAGGTTGAGATGGTTTGGACATGTGCAGAGGAGGGACATGCAGTATATCGGTAGGAGAATGCTTAGGATGGAGGTGCCGGGCAGGAGGAAAAGAGGAAGACCAAAGAGGAGGTTTATAAATGTGGTGAGGGAAGATATGCAGGTAGTTGGGGTGAAAGAGGCAGTTTTAGCGGACAGGGTAGAGTGATCCGCTGTGGCGACCCCTAACGGCAGCAGCCAAAAGGAGAAGAAGAAGAAGCATTTGCTGTTAATTCTTCAATAGGATATTATATATAATTTTAACACACTTAAATGCACCTTGGCATATAGTCTTTAAGAATGTGGGACTGTGTAGGAGAGACAAACATTGTTGTTTGTTTGTTTTTTAAATTCAATAGATATTTTAATATTATAAAGACATTTCTTGAACCCTTTTCATCCTTTAATACAAACCTAAAGATGAGGTCAATGTTTTCCAAACAAAGACAAACATTATGTCTCATCACAGGAATAAAGCGATGGGTTAGAATTTTTAAATAATACGCAAACAGAAATCAAGATCACATTTGCTTCAGACTAATTGTATGTAAGGGCCTTCTTAGGCTCCCACTGGTGGCAGTATGGGGAAATGACACTATGATCATCTGGTCAACCAATGAGTGTTAAAATACACAAACACTGCCCACTGCACTGCATCACCACCAGTCTTGATAAATACACATGGTTATGATGTAATGCACTACAAACTGTGATTTGTTCAGTCTTCAATCTTTAGCTTTCTAGCTGTGGAGAGTCGGTGTCCATTGTAGCCTGAAGTTCCTGTACTTGGCTTACAGGAGTCGAGCCGCTGTATCCCATCAACTTCAGGGTTCGACGTGCCGTGCGCTCTGAGATGCTCCTCTGTACACCGCTGTTATACCGTGTGGTGATTTCAGTTACCGTTGCCTTTCTGTCGGCTTGTACCAGCCGGGCTATAATCCTTTGACCTTTTTCATTGACAAGCCGTTTTCTCCCACAGAAATGGCGCTCGCTGGAGGTTTTTTCTTTTTCCCGCCATTCTGTAAAAACTCTCGAGACTGTCGTGCGTGAAAAGCCTAAGAGTTCTGCGGTTTCTGAGACGCTCAGACCAGCCCGCCGAGCACCAACAATCAGGCCACGACCAAATGCACTTAAATCAGATTTCTTTCCCATCCTGCTGTTTTTGAGAATTTCCTTTTGGAATTTACAGTAACGCGATCAAAGGAATTAGTTAAACTATAATCCGCTGAGCTGTTGGCAATCACCACCAGATTCTTAGAAGGGCTCTTGGGCATGTGCTTGAAAATGGCATCTTTTTTTTTCTTTAGTATATTCCCCTGACAGGTCTTCTGCATTTCCAGATCTGCTTCATCTCTGTCCGATTTGGCCCAAAACTGAGGGAAGAAACGTGTAGATTGTTTTAACAGATCTACTTAGTATTTCTGTTTATTAAAAAAAGAAAATCTGATCAAGAGTGAAAGTAAAACCTATAGTAATACACTGCTTTCTCTGTAGATACACTTTTTATGAACACTCCTTCACACAATGACTCAATATGATAAAAGAGGCTAACTTATTTTGCACAATTTCTTTTACAGATTTTTTAAACATATCCTTTTATTATTGATGTTTATTATTGTGCAGTGGCGTAGTGGTTAGCATGCTCGCCTCACAACAAGAAGGTCCCTTGTTCGATTCCCGGGTCAAGGATCTTTCTGTGCGGAATTTGCATCTTCTCCCAGTGTGGGTTTCTCCGGGTACTCCGGTTTCCTCCCACAGTCCAAAAACAAGCAGATTAGGTATATTGGTACTTGTCCATAGGAGTGAATGTGTGTGTGAACGGTTGTTTGTCTATGTGTGGCGCTGAGATGGACTGGCGACCCATCCAGGGTGTACCCCCGCCTCTCAGCCTATTTGCGCGGGGATAGGCGCCAGCAGACCCCAGTGAACCTGAATTAGGGAATAAGCGGGCAAGAATATGAATGAATGAATGAATGATGTCTCTATCGTCCACCTTTAACCAGGGCTGATCAAACGCATATAGTGCAACAACAATAATAAAGCAATTGGTGACATTTACATTTAATGTACAAATGTATGTATGTGTGTGTGTGTGTGTGTGTGTGTGTGTGTGTGTGTGTGTCGTCTAAGTATGCCCTGCAATGTCCAGTGTGTATCCCTGCCTCTCAACCTATGTGCAATGGGATAAGCTCCAGCTGCCCCCTGTGACACTGAATTAGGGAATAGGCGGGTAAGAAGATGAATGAATGAACTAATGAATGAATACAAAAAAAAATCTTGGATCTCAGAACTCTCTGAGACCAGTTAGTTATCTCCTGGGTTTTTCCGCATTAAAACATATAAGTTACTATATGATAAAGTTAATTTCTCCACCTTCTCCTAATTCATCTTTACATTCACTATTAGCTGGGCTGAAAGTCTGATCAGCCAATCCGAGGGCGGGAAAATGGTGGTCCACCTAGCAGGCCTTGGGAAGCAGGTTTAAAAGTCTGATTGGTTAAAGAAACAAAACAAATAAACAACAAAAAAAGGTTTTAATATTATTAACCAATTAGCTCTACTACTGCTTAAATAAGTTTAATTTAAGTTCCATACTCTGCAGTACTGATTCTGAAAGCTTTGGGCAGATTAACATTAAACAGTCAGGTACGACACATGCTGCTTGCTCGCTCCAAGACATTTGCATCTAGCAATGAAAGTGAGTACAGAGCTGTGAACTATGGACTTAGAAAGGCCATTCCAACCGCCAAAAGGCAGCACAGAGAGAAGCTTGACGGATTCTATTCCACTGCTGTCTCCAGGCACATATGGCAGGACTTTCAGCACATCACAGATTACAGAAGCAACTTCAGTACAATTACAGTTACAGTTTGGCATTTTGCAGATGCTCTTATCCAGAGCGACTTACATTTGGTCTCTTTTTTACAACTGAGCAGATGTGGGTTAAGGGCCTTGCTCAAGGGCCCATGGTGGTTGCTTGGTGAAGGTGGGAATCGAACCCCGGTATTTCTGGTAATAATCCAATCCAACACCTTAACCGCTAGGCTACCACAATTAGCACAACAGACAGCCTACCAGACGACCGCAACACCTTTTTGAGAGCCCCACTCCCCACACAGAGCGAAGGCTCACAGACATCTGGACCACTACACACACCTCAACCCCGCCAGTCGTCACATCAGCTCAGGTAAACAAAGTCCTGAAGAGGATTAAGCCCCGCAAAGCTGCAGGTCCTGACAACATTCCTGGACAAGCCCTCGGACCTCTCATTCAGTCCCCTCAAGGATGAGACCACTACAAGACCACTACCATCAGCTTCAAGACCACTATCATCATGCCCCTTTCCAAGAAAAGCCCCTGTCTGAATGACTATAGGCCAGTAGCACTCACTTCAATCATTATGAAGTACTTTAAGAGTGTGGTGCTGACCCACAGTCAGTACAGCATCACGGACACACTTGACCCACTGCAGTACGCGTACCGGCCCAACAGATCCACCTCAGACGCTATTGCTACAGCTTCACACATTTCACTCTCACACCTGGAGAACAAAGACTCCTACACCAGGATGCTCTTTATTGATTATAGCTCCGCTTTTAATACAGTTATCCACACACCACAGGGGCTGTGTTGTTAGTCCCATCCTCTACACCCTGTTCATCCACGACTGCAAGTCCTCTCACAAGGACATCATACTGAAATTCGCAGACAACCCCGCTGTGACAGGACGCATCACTGGCAGGGACGAGGCAGCTTACAGGAGGGAGGTGACCACTCTAGTGAGGATAACAATCTCACCCTCAACACAGACAAGACCAAGGAGATGATAGTGGACATGAGAAAGGAGAGGAGCAGTCATCAGCCACTGCTTATCCAAGGACAGGAAGTGGAAAGGGTGAGCAACTATAAATATCTGGGCGTCTGGTGTGAACAGCAAAGTAAGAATTTCATTGTACTGTTTTCCTTACTGTACACAATAAACAATTTCAACCTTTGAAAATAGACAAACACAGCAACTGAAAACATCTTCTACTTTTGGCTCGCTCTTCTCCACACTACCCTGCCCTCTACATCTGCCTCTTTCACCCCAACTACCTGCATATCTTTCCTCACCACATCCATAAATATCCTTCTTGGTCTTCCTCTTTTCCTCCTGCCCGGAACCTCCATCCTCAGCATTCTTCATCCAAACCATCTCAAACTAGCCTCCCTCATCTTGTCTCCAAAACATTCTACAAGCGCCGTCCCTCTAATAAACTCATTTCTAATCCTGTCCATTCACATCACTCTTAATAAAAATCTCAACATCATAGTAACTGAAATGTGATTTGACAAAAAAAAATCGAATCGAATTTAAGATGTAAATGCAGGGCAGCTTCTGATAGTGTTCAGACAGCAGAAAAGGACTTAATGTCTCTGATAGCCCACCACTTGTATTTATATATTCTTTCTATTCTGAATATTTAGTAGTTCTAGCAGCTTCCATGTAACTGAAAACTATTGTTTTGGCTGATGGTTCACTTTAAAAGTGATCTAAGAAAAGATGCGGCT
>JAOTRA010048771.1:0-20955 GCA_026260255.1 Pseudolaguvia tuberculata | reverse complement strand
GTGTGTGTGTGTGTGTGTGTGTGTGTGTGTGTGTGTGTGTGTGTGTGTGTGTGTGTGTGTGTGTGTGTGTAGGGGGTCCACTGGAACTAGCTACAGTACCCTCCTTAACACCTGGTCATGTCCTAATTAGTGAATTATATTATGGCCTACTAGCCTGTATGGCATCCTTAAATTAATTTTATTTTGTAATACCTCAGGTTTACCTTAGGAGAAGTGGTGCTACCATTGTGGGCCCTTGAGTTAGGCCCTTGATCCCCAATTGCTTAAAATGTGGTAGTGGAGTCCATGATGGATTAAAATGGGAAATGGTAAGAGAAGAAACTGGGAAGAGGTGGCTTGGTGGTTCAAGTTTTGGACTGACACCAGAAAAGCTGATTTGATCCATATATCATGCTATGTGTTCTCAGGTTCTGGTTCCTGTGTGACCCTGATCTGGTTCCAGCAGTTAATGAAAGTGACTGAGTGAATGAATTTCTTTAGAATCTACACTGCAGCACTCTGCATTTTAATCAGGCTGCTGTATCACTGCCATCTTCAAAGTGGGTATAGTCTCCACTGCTCTCAAATCCACTCTAGTGGGAAAAAAACGGATACTGGGAAATGTCACATTGATTGATTTCCTGTTTTTTTGTTTGATCAGTTTGTAAAGTCGCAGATGTTTTTTGTTTTATTTGACAAGAAAAATATATTGGACTAATGATTTGACTGGCAGAACATTTTAAAAGTGGGTTTTGGGCACTAGATACGTTTCAGTATTCATTATGATTCTAGAAATAATTTAGAACATAGGTGTCAAACTCAGGCCCGTGGGCCTGCAAGATCATATCAAATATGCATTATTGTTGGCCCACCGGCTGCCACACCAATATAGCGCATATGCAGCACTGATACTACAAGTCCCATAATGCTTTGCAAAAACATTGGCACCGCTCCTTCAGTCAGCTTATTGCCCCACCACTTCTGTTTACACTCATTGGCACCTACAACCTGCCTCTTTCAAATATAATAAACCCCAAAAATGGCTAAACGAAAGACAGAAAACAGGAGCTTTTCTCAACAGGTGGGCGACAGATTATACGTTTTCCTCATTTTAAAAGACAAACCCATCTGTCTGCAGAGTCAACGGGTCTGTAATTAAAGAATAGAACATATAATGACACTATAAGGATCTGAATAAAAGTCAAAAACTCCAGAAGGTGGAGGAGATGAAAAGATGTCTGGTTTCACAGCAAACTATGTTCACCAAAGCAAAATCCCAAAGTGAAGCTGTTTTAAAGGCTAGTTTTATTGTTGCCACAGAAATGGCCAAATCAGCCCAGCCTTTTACTGAGGGAAAGTTTGTTTAAAATGCATGCTCAGTGTTTGCGATGTCATTTGCCCAAATAAAAAGCAACGTTTTTGAATGTGAGTTTGAGTTGCTTGTTTTGGATTGAATGTTTAAGCAAACAGTTATTACACATTTTAGAAAGAAAAGCTTTAACATTGCATATGTTAAATAAAGAGAAAACATGCAGATGTTGTAATTTTTTTTCGATAAATATTTAGTTTGGCCCGCAACTTCGTCCCATATTTTCATTTTGGCCCTTTGTGAATTTGATTTAGAACAAAGAAAGTGTTCAAATGTCAAATAACTTGGATTCCCTTGGATTCGAAGTGTAATTTAAGCTACACTATCTAGGAGTCTTATATAAAGAATTGATATTGATGTATTCATATAAAATAAATGTCCTACAGGATATAATACTTTGAAATCATTCATTCATTCATTCATTCATTCTACTTCTTCTTTCTCTCAGGACAAAACTGTTTCGAGGGAAAAAGGTCCAAGGAGAATATGATATTCGAGTGGAACAGGTAAGACAAGTTACTGCCCGTACTGCTGATCAATATCAAGACGATTACTCAGATGACAGATTTCTTATTTTGTCATTGTGTCATGTGACCACCTTTTTTTAAATGGACTATCAGTTTCAGCAACATTTTTTTCTTTATAACTGTAGAAACTGCTATGAAACTGCTGGTAAGCTACATTGAATAAGTTTGACAAACACCAAGGACATTTCCAGGATGTGGCAAACTTCATTATTTCATAAAGCCATCAGAGATGTGTAATTTGGCCTGCTAACGCTTATGCATCTAAGATTATTTTGAGATAGCAGGCGGTCTTGTAAAGACGATGACTCATGATTTTAAGTAGGGATAAACGTAGACACTGACTTTAGCTCAGTTCTTATTATAGAAACCTGATTTCTTGATTTTAAAATAGAAGCATTCACATCAGCAAGGCAGCTAAAAACAATGTGTGTGTTTGGTACTAAGAGAGTCATTTTAATCTGTGTCTGTTAGCTTCATAGAAACAGGAAAATTGGTGGCCCAATCGTACCTAACTGAGGCTTCTAACGATTATAAACTAATTAAATATTAAATAATGATGAGTTAGGGCAGGGGGCGGCTTGGTAGCGTAGTGGTTAGCACGGTTGCCTCACAACAAGAAGGTCCCGGGTTCGATTCCTGCGGAGTTCTGTGCATGTTCTCTCCCCGTGCTTGCATGGGTTTCGTCCGGGTACTCCGGTTTCCTCCCATCGTCCAAAAACATGCAGATTAGGTCGATTGGTGATTCTAAATTGTCCATAGGAGTGTAAGTGGTCGTTTTTCTATGTGTTGACCTGCAATGGACTGGCCATCTGCCAAGGGTGTACCCCTGCCTCTCACCCTATGCGTGCTGGGTTAGACACCAGCAGACCCCCGGATAGGCCCCAAAAGAATGAAGGAATGAGTTAGGGCATGTACTAATCACAATCAATCAATGAGCTAAACTGAAAGTGAATCTTATTATATTCATTCATTCATTCATTCATTCAGTCAGTCAGTCAGTCATCTTACCCTCTTTTCCCCTAATTCGGAGTCACAGGGGTCTGATGGAGCCTATCCCAGCGCACAACAGGCAAGGGGCAGGGGTACACCCTGGGCAGGTCGCCAGTCTATCACAGGGCTACAAATAGATGAATAAACACTCACACACATTCACTTCTATGGGCAATTTAGAATTACTAATCAACCTAATGTACATGTTTTTGGAATGTGTGAGGAAACCCACGCAAGCGCAGGGTTATGCACAGAATGATCCCTAGCTTGGGAATCGAAACCCAGAACCTTCTTGTTGTGAGGCGACTGTGCTAACTACTATGCCACTCAGTCTAATTAGATGTTATATAATAATAATTGTTATCTTAAGTACATGTCGGTTCAGGTTAGTTAGTTAATGCTTTAATTAACAAATCCTTTTTATTGAAATTAAAGGTATCATTTTAAATTATACCACTTTGAGAGAATACGCTGTAGATCAATCGTGGAGAAAAAAAAATAGAATGCACAAAAAGACAATAATTGTCTCTTTCTACTGTATGTTCAATAATTAAGATCTTCATTCATTTCAAACTTTATTAGTGAAATGAGACACTATTACCAGGTAAGAGGGTCTGGTGTGGGTCAGTCGCCATTTCAGTACATCCCAAAGGGGTTTAGTGGTGGTAAGATTAGGTCTTTGTTTGTTTTTTCACTCTACTAATAACTCAGAAGGTAATAATGGAGGTTAGGGGTTTTGTGCTCAGGGTCATTGCCATGCTGGAACAGTGTTGGAGTCTCTTAGTTCTAGTAAATGAATAATGTAATGTTACAACCTACAACAAACATTCTACACCAACTGTTGTTTCCAGATTTGTTTTTAATTGTCATGTCTATACAATTTGAGAGGCTTTTTACATGTTTTGCCATGTACCTAGTACAGATAGTCTAATCTCCTGTTGTAAGAAAAGATATATAAAGGTCACAAAGATATATCGGAATATGATAATATTTGAGTTGGACGATGGAAAGTAATGAAATATTTATCTGATAAGAATTAAGTACATTGCCTATATATAAATTAGAACTAACCCACTGCATTTACCAATAGTGACTTGAACACTAAAGCTTTCCAAGCTTTTTTTAGCAGCTTAGGAAAATAGCTCTCAGTCCATCATGTCTGCTTTTTATCGATTTCTTTATTTATTTTCTACAGCTTCTCCCACACAGCTGTCTAAACAGGACAGGATTTTAGCCAGTAGTTATATATGGATACTAGTCTAGGGTGTAAATAATACAGAGCTATTTGGAAACATTGTGCGAGTAAATCATCAGTAATCACTATGTTTTTATACCATTAATCACCTGGGAACTGATGATATTTAAATAGAAATTTATATACGTCTTTAAATACGTCTTTTTTTAATGTATGACAATGCTATTGGTAGAACTGTCGAAACCGTCTTCCAGCTGGCTGATCATTGTCCAAGCCCAAGTAAATGCTGTGCTGCTCAAACGTTCACTCTTTCTATTCACAGTGGTTGAATGTTCACCATCAACACACAGTAATTATCTCCAACTATAGGCAAGAGATAATGAAATAACAAACCTCACAGTTACAGGAAAAAATCAGGGATTAACGTGACACACACCATTTTTTTTTTTAAATGAAAAAGGGAATCAGGGTAAAAAGCCAACATAACATTCGGGCATAACGCTATAATTAATATGACTAATCTACAGTCACAATGTTTCGCAACATTACAGGAAATTGATATAACATGTAATTGGGGAAATTGCATGTCAGGATAATGACTAATTGAGTGTAATACTGTGTAGGTAGGAAAAGGAAAAAAGCGATCAGTTGAAATAAATCTTTTGAGAACTTGAATGATTCACACCCAAATAACTCAAATATATAAATATAAGACAAATAACGGTCAAAACTCTTTGACTCTTACGCGGGCGGCGCGGAGGCGTACTGGATAGCACAGTCGCCTCACAACAAGAAGATCCTGAGTTGATTCCCGGGTCGGGATCTTTCTGTGCGGAGTTTGCATGTTCTCCCCATGCTTGCGAGGGTTTCCTCCGGATACTCTGGTTTCCTTCCACAGTTCAAAAACATGCAGGTTAGGTAAATTGGTGATTCTAAATTGTCCATAGAACTGAATTTGTGTGAGAGGTTGATTGTCTGTGTTACCCTGCGATGGACTGGCGACCCGTCCAGGGCGTACCACCGCCTCTTGCACTGGGATAGGCACAAGCAAATTAGGGAATAAGCATGTAAGAAGATGAATGAATGAATTAACTCTTTCTTACAAGATGATTTACTAGCTTAAGAAATCAATTGGAACTTTTAGCTGAAAAACAACAATAAAAAAGGAAAGTTTATCATTTATATACATGTAGGGGGTAGTGTCAGACCTCCAGCACCACCTATTTACCACTGATCAGAGCTGTTAACCCCCATTTGCTTAGGTGTATAAATGTAAGTCACTCTGGATAAAGGCAAATGCCAAATGCTGCTAATATAACTAAAAATGTTGGATATGCTTTTGAAGTGGTTTTACATTAAAAAAAAAAAAAAACATTTTATGCTTAAAACTGTTCATATTTAGTTATTCATAGCCTTGGTTAAATCTGAGTTTTCTATTTTCATTCATTCATTCATTCATTCATTCATTCATTCATCTTCTACCCAGCTTATTCCCCAAGTCAGAGTCATGGGGTTCTGCTGAAGCCTATCCCAGCATTTAGGGTGAAATAGAGATATTTAGGGTTAAGTGCCTTGCTCAGAGACCCAACATTAATGTTTCAGTGATTCTGGAACTCTAACCCTCACTTAATCCATTAAGTTTAATCACTGAGCTACCAATTCCTTACGGTGTAGAATAATATCTATGATCCGCTGTGGCAAGAAGTGAAAGAAAAAAAAACCTAAGAAAGCTAAACATTCTTCTTCTACATTAAAGTCTATTTTGTTCATATTTCTTCTTTATAATCTTCTTTATCTTCTTATATCAAGTTTTAGCCTAATTCTCAGCAGTGCATGGGGATTCCAAGTAATGAAAGCTCCAGTCAGAAGTAGTGCAGCAGGAATGATCAGCAGGTCAGTAGAGCAGAAGGGCTCAGGAGGTCAGCAGAGCAGAAGAGCTCAGGATCACTGGGATGTCAGGTGTAGAAAAGGGTGGTAGTTATCCTGCTAAGCCCACATGGATATTCTTAAATGTATATAAACTTCCTAGAAACGGTTAATGTTTTATACAGCTACAGAAGTGTTCATTAAAGTGTTCATTAACCTTTGTTATGTTAACGAATGTATTGGAATTCTTTACGGCCGCTGGATAGTTTTGAAAATGTTCTACATACTTCTTAAACTGCCTTTTTATCATTTTTTGCAGGCTGAGTTCTCAGAGATTAACCTTGTTGCACATACAAATGGAACATGCAGTGTGGATATGCAGGTTCTCAGGAATGGGACCAAAGTTGTCCGGTAGGTTAAATTATCTTTCTTTTTTAAAGAAGATAGTATTAAAAGAAGATTGCATATTAATTTTATAAAGTTTTACACATTCATCAATATTGTTTGTCTACTGTGTAAGATCATGAATATTTATCACATGTCAAAACCCCTTATTCCCTAATTTGGGGTCATGAGGGTCTGATGGAACCTATTCTAGCGCACATAGGGCGTGAGGGTACCCTGGACAGGTTGCCACATAGACGAATATCCACACACTCACTCCTACGGGTAATTTAGAATCACCAATCAACCTAATGTACATGTTTTTGGACTGTGGGAGAAAACCAGAGTTGTCCAGGATGTACCCCTGCCTCTCGCCCTATGTGCGCTGGGATTGGCTCCAGTACAGCCCCGGGATCACAAATTAATGAATGATTGTTACTTGTACCGGGCGGTGCGGTGGCATAGTGGATAGCACAGTCGCCTCACAAGAAGAAGGTCCCGGGTTCGACTCCCGAGCTGGGATCTTTCTGTGCGGAGTTTGCATGTTTCTTCTGCGCTTGCGTGGGTTTCCTCCGGGTCCTCCGGTTTCCTCCCACAGTCCAAAAACATGCAAATTAGGTGGATTGGTGATTCGAAATTGTCGTGAATGTTTGTGTGAATGGTTGTTTGTCTATGTGTTGCCCTGAGATGGACTGGTGACCTGTCCAGGGTTTACCCCCGCCCTCTCGCCCTATGTGTGCTGGGATAGGCGCAGCAGACCCCTGATTCTGGAATAAGCGGGTAAGAGAATGATTGAATGAATGACTGAATGAATTAATGTTACTTTTACCACTCTCGGTTCACTCATGAACTAATCTTTGGTAAGATTAGTTCATGTCTATGTCAAATTTGTTTATTTCAAGTTCTTAAAATGTCTAGTTCCTGTTTATGTCTTATTAGTGTTTGTACGGTCTGTTCTCATTTGGTTTTATTTAGTTTGTTTGTTAAAGCACTTGTAAATAAACTCCACATTGGGTTCATCAAAGTCTGTTCGCCGTTTCCGCAAGTGAAGCATATCTGTTTTGCCTTCTTGATTAACTTAACAAACATTCAGTGATGTTGAGGAATTTAACATTATGTTTGTTTACTTTGCTAAATTAAGTTAACCACTTTTAAAAGTTCCACCTAAACACCCCAAAAAGCATAGATTATCGTTAAAATATATACAGAGTAGTCTTTGCTGTTCTTTGTAATTGCTTGGCAGGGTAACCTATTTACAGTCTGTATTATATAAAACTGTTTAGTGTAGTGTGGTGTTGCTTACAGTAGCTTCAATTAATCTTTTTTTTTATTTGTATGGCATTTTTTACAACATATATTGTCCCAAAGTAGCTTTACACAAAAAGCAATAAAAGTGAAAAGTGTACGTTTGCTCCTAATGAGCAAGCCAAAGTGGCGATAGTGGCAATGAAAAACTCCCTGAGGTGAAATATGAGGAAACCTTGAGAGGAACCGAGCTCAAGAAGGAAACCCATCTTTCATGTTACTTCATGTTATCGTTAATTACAATATATTTTAATGATCAAATGTAATGTACACTGTAGTCTTGGGTGAGTAGAGTGGAGTGAACACCAAGCCCGCCACTGTTGGGTCCTTAAACAAGCCCCTTAACAAAGCCTCGTCTGATACAGGGGTTCCATAGTTGACCCTTCACTCTGACCCCAACTTACTAGTGTGGTGTATGTGAAAAAAAAGTTCACTGTAATTAAAAAATGTATATGTGAAAAATAAAGGCAATTACATATACATAATCTAATCATACGTAACATACATTTAAAGATGCTTGGAAAATTCTAATTGTAACCTGGTATATGGTAATCTATAATAAATCACATGCCAATCCCCAGTAAGATGAACTTTATACTATACTTAGTAACAGTACTAAAAAGAGTACTCAATGCTGTAAGTGAGCTAATTTATAAAGGTACATAACAAATGTGTTACTATCAAAACTCAAAATCTAATCCCACCATATCCATACCGGTCAAAAAGAAATACTGCAACCATGACATCATCTTTCAGACCTTTGGATTCTGGTGAGGTTGAGACCAAACATTTTAGTGCTGTCACATTACATTTAGCATTTAATATTAGCTACATCAGAATATATTTAGCAAATATCTACCTTAACATCTACTTTCACTTGCATTAACCTTTTTTTGCAAATCAAGGGATTCAAAATTTGTAGTTGTCGATGGAAACATAGAAACAGGCAGACCACTTTCTATTTTAATGTTGTTTTTACTTTGCTTTTTGTTTTTCTTCTTTAACATTCTGTGTGCGTAGAAGCTTTCAAATAGGCTGAGTGTTTATGCTTCTACAAACACTCACACAAAAAAGGAGCTAGCACTTGCTCACTGACCTCAGGAGACCTAGCTGACTGTCATGCCTTCCTATTTCTTTTAATGTCCCTTTAGTTTCCTCCCAGTTGCTTGTCTTATACATGTATATTGTCCTATGCACATTCTTTTTCTAAGGTGGTAGCTTAATCGTTAAGGTGTTAACCAGAAATTTGTTGGTTTGTTTCCTAGTTAAACCCAGTTACTATTGCTAGGGCTATAAGCAAATCCTCTAATCCCATATTGCCCCAGCAAAATAAATGTAAGTCACACTCGATAAGGCCGCCTGCAAAATGCAAAAAAGGAAACAATAAAACTTCTCAGATCTTTGATCGTTTTGGTTTTGGATATTAAAACACATTCAAGAATGTCAGGATTTACTTATAGAGTGTTTTGTTAGAGACTCTTTTTCATCTAGATTAAAAATCTAGATTTTTTAATCTCTCTTTTTAATCTAGGTTTCCAAAAATAGAAACATTCCAGTTTGATTCATTTATCTGGATAGCACGCTCGCCTCACAATAAGAAGGTCCTGGGTTGCGTGGGTTTTCACCGGGTACTCCGGTTTCCTCCCACAGTCCAAAAACATGCAGATTAGGTTGGTTGGTGATTCTAAATTGTCCATAGGATTGAATGTGTGTGTGAATAGTTTGTCTATGTGTGGCCCTGAGATGGACTGGCGACCCATTCAGGGTGTACCCCCGCCTCTTGCCCTATGTGTGCTGGGATAAGCGCCAGCAGACCCCAAGAAGATGAATGAATAAATGAATCTTCTTCTCCTTTCAGCTGCTCTCGTTAGGGGTCGCCACAGCGGATCACTCTTCTCCACACTACCCTGTCCTCTACCCCTGCCTCTTTCACCCCAACTAACTGCATATCTTTCCTCACCACATCCATAAACCGAATGAATGAATGAATGAATGAATGAATGAATGAATGAATGAATGAATGAATGAACCCGCTTATTCCCTAATTCAGGGTCACTGGGGTCTACTGAAGCTTATCCGAGCACACACAGGGCGAGAAGCAGGGGTACAACCTGGACAAGTCGCCAGTCCATGACAAAGCCACACACATAATCGAACAAAACACATTCCTACGGCCAGAGTATCCAGAGAAAACCAACACAACTTTAAAAATATACTTTTAAAAATACAATTTGGTTTACAACAAGAAAGAGATTCAAGACTGATTGAGACGAGGTTGGTTGACACACTGATGCCATCACATGATTATTACTGGTTTATTAGAATGTTAACGTCCATTCATTTATCTAACACACTTATTCCTTAATTCGGGGTCACGGGGGTCTGCTGGAGCCGATCCTATTGCACATAGGGCAAAAGGCAGGGGTTACACAGGTTATAATTTTAACTTGTACTTGACAAAATCACATCCACCCTGTGAATATGTATCTAATTGTGTCCTGTAATAGTTGTCATCCTGTCCCCTATGTTGAATAAGGTTATAAAAAATATTTTAAATGTACATGACGGCATGTATTTATGATATTAAATACATTTAGTCAAAAGCTTGTTCAACTTTTTATGCAAAATATTACTATATTACTGGACCTCAGAAAAACTGAACAAAACTTTGAGGCATAAATGCATGTTTAATTAGACATTTATAATGTTTCATTAGACATTAATAATTCATTCATTCATTCATTCATTCATTCATTCATCTTCTTACCCTCTTATTGTCTTATTCCGGGTCACCGGGGTGCCTATCCCAGCTCACATAGGGCAAGAGGCAGGGGTATACCCTGAATGGGTCGCTAGTCCATTGCAGGGCGACATTAATAATTAATAATTATTAATCAAACTAATTTCCTTCCTGCAGATCCTTCAAGCCTGATTTCGTGCTGGTTCGACAGCATGCTTTCAGCATGGCCCAGAATGAAGATTTCCGTAATTTGATCATCGGGCTGCAATACGCTGGGATTCCTAGTGTGAATTCACTCGAGTCAATTTATAACCTCTGTGACAAGCCATGGGCTGTAAGTCCGGTTATTATTGGATACATTTTTCCACATTGAGTCTCAGTATATATCAGTATAATAAACATAAGTCTTAGTATTTGAAAGGAAAAAATTAAAATCAATATGTTAAATCCAAAGGTGTAATTAAATCAGGCTTAATAAATGCACTTTATTCTAATTTTTGAATGATGGCTTGATGTAAAGTGTTGCATGGCCTAATCAGCCAGTCGTATGTCATTAGCACAAGCCAATAAAATGCCATAGCTACAGACCACGTACACGTTAATATTTATACAGACCACGTACAATTAATATTTATAACAAAGATTATACTAACAATAAAATAATCGGATCAATGGTTTGATCAGAGGAACTAGATAACCTGATTTGAGGATTTCATGAGTATATTATAATGGAATTTTACTAAAAGTATTCCATTCTTATTTTCACTCTTTTAGTTTGCTCAGCTGATAAGCACCTATAAGAAGCTGGGACCTGAAAAATTCCCCCTGATAGACCAAACTTTCTATCCAAACTACAAGGACATGGTAAGTGTACAATATTTACACTTGCACAATCATATCATTAACATAAACATACTAATACACACATGCTTCAAACTCACAACTCAGGTTCATTTTAATATGATACAGTATTCACAATATTTCCAAAATTATGTGGTCATCTGAGCATCACATCTTATTCCAAATTTACCATTTGATTAAGCTCAACTCTTCTAATAAAATGTTCCATGACAATTTCTAGCTTGAATGTGAAATATCTCTTCGTTCAGGGGGACCTGATGGGTAGTCGATGTTCCAGTTTATCCTAAAGGTGTTTAGTGGTCTCAGTCATCTAATCATAAGCCAGCATATGGTAATAGAGGTCAGGGGTTTTGTGCTCAGGGTCATTGTCATGCTGGAGCAGTGTTGGAGTCTCTTAGTTCCAGTGAAGGAATAATGGAATGTTTCTGCTTCCAGATATAATGCGTTCAGATTTCTATATATGGATGTGATGGTCAGGTGACTACATACTTCTGGCAGTAGAGTGTATTTCATACAAGAAGACAAATAACAATTACATGTAGATTCATCAGTACTGTAGTAACACTGATTACTATGTATTTTTGTAACATATATTATTTCTATAGACTTTCTATACAGAGAAATTGTTTTATTGACTTCATTTGGGATATTCGTTACCTCTGAATACACGAGATAGACAACATGCGCCATGTTTCTGTGTAATTATGGATAATATTCATTCATATGCATTTGTTTTGTCCCATTCTTAATTAATTCTATATCTTACAGTATGTAAGTAGACAATTGTTTCAGACATTTTTTTTGTAAAATTTTGCTTCATATTAACAAATCTGTGAAATAAGTAAGAGAGTGCGTAGACGGTGCCAAATTTTCATTTTATATATAATATTTTATGTATAATGTAAATACTGGACTCTTCACTAGTCATGAAGAGTAGGGGTGGGAATCTTTATGATCCAATTAGATTACGGTTCTGGGGGTCAGCATCCGATTCCCACATCTTATAAAAGAGGATGTTGGTTTGATAAATGTTCTTTTAATAATAAAATCGTGTTCAGGATGAACTGAAGCTCGGAATGAAAGTGTACACACTGTGGAGACTCAAGCACCTATAATGGTGTGTGAAACCTTGTGTGAATCAATCTGGTGGAAGTGTTAACCTACAGTGGAGTAAATCTGATGTTGATTTGTTGTGCATTTTTGTGTAATTAAGCAAATTCGCCAGTATTCGGACCTGCGTCAGGCAGTGCTTATGTAACAGCATAAACTGGTCATTTTGTGTCAGCATCATTCTGTGTGTCCCCTCAGGGCTTGCCGTAGTTACTGTCAGGTACCAGTGTACAGGAGTGTGAGACAGAATAAAAAGTTCTAGTATAAAAAGTTACAGTTACAGACTACATACAGTAGTCTGTATCTAATAAAGCACTTTGGTATATTTTAGACTGCTTTTGTTGTTCATTCATTCATTCATTTATCTTATTCGTTTTTGTACCCTAATTCAGGGTTACAGGAGTCATTTTATTTTATTTTTATAATTTTATAGTTCATTCATTCATTATTCTTATTCGCTTATTCCCTAATTTGGGGTTACAATGGTATGCTGGTGCCTATGCCTGCGCACATTTGATTTGATTTGATTTGATTTGATTTTGAATCACGTCTGGGTTTATAATAGTCGATTCATGTATTGTTTAGGAAAGAATCGCAATGCATCAATGCATCAATTGTTTTTCCACCCCTAGCATTTAGCTTATACACTCTCTCACCGATTAAAATTAGATATATTTTCAGCTAAAGTTTTTTTTATTAGCTTTTGTTGTAAATCCTGATGTTATCTTCAATAACAGCTTATAGTTATGTTAACTTGAAGCTTTAAAAGGGAATTAGTAAAACTTTAGATAGAGATGAGACAGTGCAATCTCATTTAGGCAAATTTCAACTCCAGTATGACAAGCTTATAAATGGATGGTTAATTATTGGATAAAAATCAACCCTCATTCAACATTTCTGTGGGTTTGAGTTGTTCAATCTCTACAACACTGGACGTTTCTCCCATTGCATTTTGTTCGACATGGTGCCGTGTATGAGAGTCAGATTTGTCCATGTACCAGCTGCACGTGCCATTGGTACGTTTGATGCACACACCATTAAGAGTTTGCCTGCTGTATGGATGCCACACACATTCATTCGCAGATGTAATACGGCAGCGCGGCTCAAAACAGGTGGAAAACTGGAGGTTAAAAGAGAAACAGCAAGATGAATGATAAAGAATATCTAAAATGAAGAGCTTAAGTATGAAATATATAATATCGTTAAACCTTTTATAGATAAAAGTGTACATTCATATAGGACTCATGAAGAGGCTGGTTTACATTGAATTAGATAAATAAATAACTTACTTTGCACTCGCATCCTTTTTGGTATCTGTATTTGAGGTTCTTTTTCTGAGCCGACAGGAGATTATCCCAGCGCTTAACAATGCCACATAGACCGACTTCTACATTTTTGCCATGCCACAGATGTCCTATGAAATGAGGAAAAAAACTGGATAAATAAATGAAACCACACTCAAATGTCCACACTAAAATATTTTCTACTAGTGAGAGCATCACTAGCTGGGCTCTAGTACTTTTGGTGGCACTTCCAGTTAGCTGTTTAAGTAAACTAACCATTTCTGTTACCTCATTACAAGGTATTGTTCCGATGAAACGTAGTGAGACAGTCCGTCTTTTACACATCTTCCAATAGTTAAAGTTACTACCAAAGTCACGGTACCTAACTCTCTTCCTGACTTTTCGTAACACATCTGCACTTTCACAACAGTCGTTCGACTGATAATTGTGCTGCATCTGCTTCATTACACTCACTCGTTTACTGAGTACATTTCACTATTTGGATTAATGTAAATTTCATAAACGTCCCATATATCCGGCTAGTGTATCAGTTTATAATTACCTGAAAGCAAATATTGAACCTTGTTTTTGGCATCCAGCTTAACACCACACAAAGATTCTTCATCTGCGGTATAGATGTACTGAATAGTATCAACTTGGTCAAAGCCCTTGAACATCTGTGAAACCATCAAGATAAAATGATTGACATTTTTGATTGACATATCCATTGGTCAGATAATCAAATTACCATTATTTGTAATCAGCTTATGAGGAAATTTATTTGATCTTACTCATAAAGTCACTAAAGCTAGGACCACTCACCTTGATTAATTTAACTTTGTACTGAATCATCTTTTCCTCATGTGAGGAATAGCTCGGAGAGATAATCTTCTCTTCAATTACTTTAGCACGAAACACTAAAAAATATGAAAACGCATATAATCGATACAGCATACAACAAACTACATAAAAGGCATGCATTCAATTGTATATATTGTATAAAATAAAAGGTTTGAAGAAGCTAGAGCTTCATTTAATTCTGAGGGTCTTCATAGGTTACAAGGATTATATTTAATGCTAATAGATAGAATATAACTCTGGACATAAGCAGAGCAAATGGTTGCAGCAAAGTGACATTTTTTTCCATCTTGATTAAAAGAATTGATTGATTGTAAGTTTCACCTTGCAAGTTTATCTCTATCTCTGGAAATGGATCTGGAACCCGGTTCCATTTATATAATACATTTAATTGCAGGTTAGATGGAATGTGGCATTTCTGCCACTTGGAATTCATTCGTACCCATTAGTATAACCAATAAATATTGGACTTGGCAGTCGGGTGGTAGTTTACATCAAGCTTTATGACATACGATGGTGTTCCTGTACTTCTTGTTCCTGGGCTTCTGTTCATCTGCATGATTAATAGCAGGTAAACAAACATTACATCCCAGAATTCTCACAATAGTGAAATTATTCATCTTAAGAAGCTATCAAATCATTCCAGTTAAACATTTCCTTTGGTTTAATAGGATTCTAGGAGTTGGTAACCATCTGATAGTGAAGTAATTGAAAATACAAGTTTTTCACAGAATAGAGAACAGTGTGGTTAGAAGTAAAAAAAAAAACAGCAAGATTCAATACCAGATGAAATTGTAGCTTGTTTGGAAGACAAAGTGGCTAGACAATTAGTGATAATGGCAAGTGACGATCTTTTGGATCAATGTCATTTATCTTGTTGTTGTTGTTTTTTTTTACTTAAACAATACAATATTGACGAGACTGAAGCAGTAATAAATCATATTGTTTGATGGTAGAGAGCCTGATGCTAGCAGACATAGAAATCCAACAACCAAAGGAATTGTTGACTTTCTACAAATCTTGTACAATAAAATTGTCCACATTTAAAGTGGATTTCATTTGTCCTTAGAATAAAATTGGTATTATTTTTTGATTTAGAACAACATTGATGAAATTATTTTATCCACTTTAAATGTTGTAGGGAGGCGGTGCGGTGGCGTAGTGGATAGCATGGTTGCCTCACAACAAGAAGGTCCCGGGTTCGATCTTTCTGTGCGGAGTTTCTGTGTGTAGGTTTCCTGTGGGTACTCCGGTTTCCTCCCACAGCCCAAAAACATGCAGATTCGGTGGATTGTGTGTATGAATGGTTGTTTGTCTATGTGTTGCCATGAGATGAACTGGCGGCCCATCTAGGGTGTACCCCCGTCTTTCGCCCTATGTGCGCTGGGATAGGCGTCATTCCTGAATTAGGGAATAAGCAGGCAAGAAGATAAATGAATGAATGTAGTAGGAGAAAGTCTAGAAACTTTAATAGAACAACTATAATGTCTATGAAGAGACTTAGCATTGAACTGGACGCTGCTTCATCCAACTTTATCACATATTATCCAATTATAATTGAGATAAATTGGATGGAATGAAGGGGAAACGGCCGACCGCTGTCATTGCAAACAAAGTTTACATTGCAAAATCTCCTACAATGTGATTTTCTGGATTTCTTTTAGATTCTGTCTTACAGAATATTTTACCTACAAAGAAAATTACTCCATTCTTTGGACTTTACAACTTGATATAGTAGTAAATAATTACAAATCTGGCGTTTGATATAAATATTCATCTGTTCAAAATAATACTTGAAATATTTGATTTTGTAGTATAAAAACTTGCCATGCAAATGCATACCTATCAGGAATTCACGGCTGTTAATGGAACCAGATGGGACCGGTAGTCCGTTATGCAACACTAACTGCTGCAGCTGCTCTTACCATGAGGTGTGTCCAATTTAGTGTTTTTACATCGTTTTAGGGGTTTTTACAAAATTTACATTGGATTGCTTCGTTTCTTTCTGTTTTGCTTGTATTATTTCTAAATGCTCATTTCAAAAACAAATCTGTAGGCTAGTTTTTATAAAGGCAAATTCTTTTAATAGAAAGACTGCAGTTTAAGGTTAGTTTATTGACAACACAAATAAGATGCAGTAAACGTCAGGCTGATACTAGTTATTGAGGATCAGTGGTGTGGCACAAGGCATGTGTGAATAAGAGGATGAATGTGACCAAGGGCTAGGAAACCAGGTATGGAGGACACCAACGATGAAGACAGATCTGTATGAGGAAGAAGGTTAAAAGTGGTGATCACTGGATATTGGAGGTGGGAAGTCGAATACACTCACAGAGAGAATGAGTTAGGGTTAGGGTTAGGGTTAGAGTTAGTGGTTAGAACCTAAAAAAGGACACACACTAGACAAATACACAAGATCACAGTAATATAAACATGTAAAACTTGGAATTGGAAATAAAATGAACAAGAAATGGCAGTTTGAAAGTTTCAGTATATTTATAGGGTGCTGTGATGAGTAACAGATGATCAGATGTATGTCAAGACCGAGATAAATTAGTGAAACCGAGGTGGGTGGTAAAGCCTCAGGGGAGGAGATAGATGTTTGGATGTTTGTGCAACAGCTGAACTGCATTTGTGATCCTGTTTCTGAGTAAAGCATGTAAGGGAAAACACTAACACACACCTGGGTATAAGGAACAAAAAAAACAACTATGCGGAATAATAATAATTTCCTTATTTTCAAAATGTTTCTCTTATTCAAAATATTCTTCATTCATTCATCATTCATCTTTTTACCTGCCTTTCCCTAATTCGGGGTCACTGGCGTCTGTTGGAGCCTATCCCAGCTCACATACGAAGAGGCAGGGGTAAACCCTAGACGGTATCAAGTCCATCACAACTAAATATTCCTAAATTTGTATATTATGGATTTAACAATTTTTACCCCCAAGATTTCTGGTCTTATGTATCCAGAGTTATAGATCTACATCAAGACTGTACTCTGTTCTAGCACCAAGATGGTGGAACGAACTCCCCATCAATGTAAGAAAAGCTGAAATACTGACTGTCTTTAAAAAACGACTGAAGACTCATCTCTTCCAGCACTACTTACCTGACTGCTAAAAATACATTAAAATAAAAATAATAAAAATAAAAATAAAAACTCATTTCCAACTTAAGAATTTTTCAGGTTTGCTCACTTGCTTGTAATCCAAGGTACCATTATTGATGAATGTAAGTAAAGACTCAAAGCACTTTTGTAAGTCGCTCTGGATAAGAGCATCCGCCAAATACTGTAGATGTAAATGTAAACGTAGATCAGTAGATAAAAGCTCTATGTTCCTAGTGTTCCTAGTGCAGAAAGACAGAGTCTGAAACATGCATTTGGATATCTGGTAAAAAAATCCAAATCCAGAAGGAATTTCTAATAGTTTATGCCATCTGGATTAGTTTTTAGGCTTGATGTCTAAGTCTGCGACTAGACTGTAGTAGCAGTGTGGTTAAGATGCTGGACTGATAATTGGAAGATCGGGTACCATCTCTGGACCCCTGTGCAAGCCCTTCATTTGTAAATTGTAATAGCCGGATAGTAGATTCACTGTGTAATGTGTAACAGGATGTAAAAACAGAAACTTGTGTCCTTCAGTTTCAACAGTGTACAGTCAGCGCCAGCGAGGTCTTCTCTGATGGCCTAAACACTATCAGAAGCACAAACCTACATTCACAACCTAAATTCTAATATTTCTTCTATTAAATTGTTTTTATTTATTCCTATCAGTTTTTTCTCTTCATTTCGTAATGCTTTTTTTAACTGGGCAGCTTCCAGTATGTGTACGATAGATTTTTTTTTTTTGTCTAATAAGATTAACATGTTATTACCATGTTAATGCAATCTGCAGATGCCTTCAGAAGCACTTCAGAAGTGCTGCAGAAATGTTAAAACTTTAATACCAGAGGAAGATTTCTAATTAGTTAATATAAGAAAAGATTTGTTTATTTAACTAATCAGATTTATTTTGTGAATCCCACCAGCTGGTGTAAAATGACATCAGCAATTTTCCATCTCGATTTTCAGTCCAGGGCGGCACGGTGGTTAGCACAGTCGCCTCACAACAAGAAGGTCCTGGTTTCGGTTCCTGGGCTGGGTTTCTGTGCAGAGTTTGCATGTTCTCCCCGCATTAGTGTGGGTTTCCTCCGGGTACTCTGGTTTCCTCCCACCGTCCAAAAACATGCAAGTTAGATCGATTGGTGATTCAAAATTGTCCATAGGAGTGAATGTGTGTGTGAGTGGTTGTTTTTCTATGTGTTGCCCTGCAATGGACTGGCCATCTGTCAAGGGTGTACCCCTGCCTCTCATCCCATGAGTGCTGGAATAGTCTCCAGCAGACCCCTATGACCCTGAATTAGGGAATGAATTTTACATTGTTTTGGCGATTTTAAATTAATATCAAGGCCCTGTGGTTGACTCCAGAGAATAAGCGGGTTAGAAGATGAATGAATGAATGAATGAATGAATATTAATTTCAAGATAAATATTGATTTTGAACTGCTCCATGTGATGTACATGGCACAGTTGGTGTTGTGGTGTAAAGGTTTGGAGTCTTAACAGATTTTCATGCTTTAGGAAAAAATATACGATGTGCCTCTCGGGTTAATGTATTATAGTGCATTTTTGTTTAGTATTGATGATTTTTATTATCACAACGTGATAGTGGTGGTATTTATAAAGTGTATTGGTCCCCATTTAAGGCCCAGGTACAGTTAAAGTAGAATTACACAGGAGTTGAATAGACTTCAGTTAAGAATTGTGCTTAATACTTTCATTTCTACTAATAAAAACTACTTTATTGTGTAGCTAAAAACAAAATTCATGCTTTTTTTGCTTGTAAATAACTTGTATCTCTCACCATTCACTACACACTCAAAAAAATGCCTTTATTGCTTTTTAGAAGTTGCTCAATTTTATCTCAAAATTTGTTATGGAAGTAATTATAACCAATGCATAAATACATAAAAATGACCCATTATACATTAGCATACATATAGCAAACCCAAAGATGAGCAAGATAATAATTATTAATACTATATTACTCCAGTGGATCAATCAACATTAACGTATCATCAAAACAACAACAAAGTCCTAGTGTTTGTTTTTTTCCAGTTTTTCTTTGCTTCAAATTCTTCTCTTAGTATGTTAAAGACCACAGAGGGGCTTCTTATGTAAGAGACTGTAATGCTGGACTGCTGTTCTTGGCATAATATAAAAAAAACACAACGTTGCTATGTTCAGTCGTTCTTTTTAAACACGTCCTAACTTGTTTCAAAAATCCAGCTAAAAGCTTTATGGGAATCTTTGGAAAGAATATTTTTGGCACTTTTTCTAGTCTGAAAAAGAACTACGGATGACGTTACACGTTAACGGTAACATTATGGAAGATTTGAGGTGTTAAACATGAATTATTATTGAGTTGAGAATAGATAGTTTGAAGTTTAGAAAAGAACATTCTACACACATCCAGTAGTCAAAATGTTCAAAAAATAATTGACTATAACATCAGTATTGTTGCTTTTTAATTAAAAAAGATTAGAATCTTAGACTAATGAAAACGAATATATAATGTCCTCACTTTTAAAAACCTCAATGAAACAAACTATAATAAAGAAAATCTACTGTTCTTGATTAGGTAAATGTCATGTAAAGAGGACTGGTTCTAGTTCAGACTAGACTTGTACCGATTGGCGTCTGGTAAATCTTTTGTCTATGAGTTTTATATAAAAGTCAAAGGGAAATTAACAAGTTTTATTCATCTATTAAAGACTATCCTCTTGTGTCTCGTGTGTGTGTGTGTGTGTGTGTGTGGGTGTGTGGTACGTACCTATTGGAGAATTGCAAAAATTGTCTTGTAAATGTGATACGATGCAGCTACATCCGTCTGTCATTGGGGCTGTTATGCCTAACGTCAGGACGATCAGCAAGAACATTGTTACTCGCTCTGATACTTGTTAAAGAAAGTTTCTAAGTAGTTACAGAAATGTCTTACTTTCTGTCCTGGAATGTGGCACTTTATGTAACACTGTAGCTTTCTGTCCTCTTTCTATCTTTCTCTCGCTCTCTCTGTCTCTCTTATGTTGCACTCATCTATGCTCCTCCTACAGACTGCTAAGTGTTCCAAGTGGTGGGCATAGATAAAGGGGGGAAAATAAGCTTAAAGCTGCATGGCACAATGATTTGTGTTGAATGTTTATTATTTCCCTTTTCTTTTCCATTTCATCGTAAATTACTAGAAAATACATTTGTACGGGTTTAATGTTAAAAATGGTATCATGACTGTTTGAATACTTTTAATGGGAATGCTTGCCTTTCAGCAATACCATTGTTTCAGTTTTTATCCTTGTAGTTGCCAATTTTTTTCAATGTCAACCACAGTAATTAATCCCAGTGTGGGGAAAAAGTACAGTGATTAAAAGCATGAGATATGGGTTAATAT